>JASSRZ010000055.1:18250605-18264948 GCA_032164315.1 Malacoctenus gilli
GACCTGATTGGCCTTTCCCAAAGGTCCTGCAGCATCCCCCCCCCCCCCACTCCAAACAACAAGTTCCTGATCACTTCCCCCGATCTCCAAGCGGGGGTCATAGGCTGCCACCTAAAGTTGGGGGTTTTCAACTGGCGTCTCCAGTTACTGCAAAACTGCTTTGAAAGAGATTATAAACACCAACGGGGAGGAGACCAGAGAGCAGAGAACTAAGGAATGTGAAGAGACACTTATCAATAGAGTTGCAGTTGCAGGGGGGCTCCAGACCCCCACCCCAAAGTCATCATCTGCCACATCCTGTTCCTTACTGATAGCATTCACAAACCCTACTCTATGACGAACTTTTCACCCTCATTTTAGCGATTAATAAGTAAGGATTTGGTTACCGTGAATTGTTAGATGTCTAATTTCCTTCAGCCCGTATGTGTTTTATTCCAGGTATTCAGTTTTTTATTCCTCTAAAATAAAGCACAAAGTCAATCGCTTGCGATGGACAACAGTGGACGGCCCCTCCACGGCCTCCTGGACGCAGTTGCAGCGATTCAAGAGCCACAAAATGTGTTTTTCACGTCTTATTCCTCTCACGACTTGTTTTATCTATTTGACGTTATTTCATCGGAAGAAACAATCGATCCGGACGCTGCCGGCTTCAAAATGGAAACGTCCCTTTTCACTCTCGTTGAGACGTCAATGTTCAGTCACGTGGATTCGATTTCGTGGCCATTCGCGAAGCTTTTTTCTTTGAGGTCCTCATAAAAACATCCCTTCCTTCCCTGTTTAGATACACTTATTATATCGAGATGTCGGCGAGCCTCTTGTATATTTATGGGAAAGCTGCGTGAACGCGGCCCTGCCGAGACCCTGTTTTTCCATCTGATAGATGTAAGTGGCCGTTCTGGACGTCATTATCAGGTCGTTTCAGCACCTTGACCTACTTTTTATTCAAATGATCGACTCTCAACCCGACCAAAAAACCCCACCAATTTGTCCTCAGGTTGTAATTTTCTCGTCATTTTCTCTCGGGGGGTCTTTTTCTCCTCAGCTGCTCCGTTTCCAACACAGAAGGGGGGGGAGTCCTGTTGTGTGTGGGGGGGTCATTTTCCCTACTGGTACTTTGGAAAGCGGCCCAAAAGCCCCCCCCCTCCGAGGACCGCCACCGCCTCATCTCAGCAGCGGGACCCACGTGGAGTCGGGCTGTGAATGAGACACGCTGAGTTGAAGATGAGCTTTTTGTCCTCGACAGCTGAGCCCCGAACGGCTTCGCGGCGGAGGGGGCGCTCGGTTTTTTCGAGGCGCCGCGGGGCCGAGCGGCAGGTGGGGGTGAGGCGGGGAAAGACTCGACGAGGCTCCCGCCGCTCGGCGTCCCCGACTGTCCTCGCGAGACGCGACCTTTCGGCCGAGGCTGGACGTCGGATTCGGATTCATCAGGTCGGTCCTGCGCCGCTCTTCACTCAATGTCCTGATTCAACACAGGATAAGGCTTTTATTTTGAAAAATGAAGTGGAAAAAAGCCTTTTTTGGATGATTTCTGCAACAAAAGCCAAAATTAATACATGAGTCTCGTTATTTCTTTTTTGTTCACAAATTTAACAGAAATTTCTTTCTATTTTTGGCTTTTACGACATCAAAAACTCAAATAATTTTATAATTATAAGTAAATTTCACATATTTTTTCGTTAAGCTCTGTTTTAGATCGCATCACTCCAACTCCAAGTTTGATTTCTTCCCCACTCAGCTTTAAAAGACGACACGTGAGCGTGCATTCAGTGTCCGCACGTGACGTCCTCCGACGGGAACGGGGACACGCCGTCAGACCCGGATCGTAAAGCGCACGAGACCCGAGGGCGACGGGTCTCCGTCGGAGGACAGACACAATGAGACGCATTCAGGAAAGACGGCACACGTCCACAAAGCGTCTAAATAAAGCAGCACGTCTGGGCCGTTTGTACTCGGGGAGCGAAGGTTCGTCCTCGGGACGCCGTGAAACTGTGTCAAGCGTCTCTGTGACTTCACGCGTCTCATTTGAAATTAGATTCACCCAGCTGATACAACAGGAAGTAGCAGCAGCGTGGCCGGCGACCCTCCGAGACGGTTGTTGACATACGTAAACAATCAGTCGTGTCGTCGTCTTCGAAACATCGAATTTCTGACTCCGACAGATGTCGATGCAGAAATACGCGGCGTCTTCCTCAGGCCAGAAGTGCGTCTCCTGTTTCTCTGTCGCCATGGCGCCTGTTTGTTTGTTTGTTTTCTTCATTACACAACCATTTTGTCATTCGGCCCGTTTTACTTCATGATGTCACAGTCTCATGAGCGTCTTGAAACAGTCCATTACAGACAAAGTGTCTTTCCAGGGCTGTAAAGGAGGTGGACACTCCGGGGGAAGGGGGCGGGGCTTCTCCATCCGGCTCAGAGGAGCCACTGTCTCCCGACGGGACGCCGCGTCCGTCTGCGGCGGCACATTTATCCCGCAGAGCCTGAACGCATCCCGAAAGGCCGTTCTGGGAGTGAACGGCGAGAGAACGGCCGGGGGGGCAAAACCTCCTCCTCCTCTTCCTCCTCCTCCTCCTCCTCCAACAACAACAACAACAACAAGCGTTTCTGTTGATTCCCTCGCGGTCGCAGACGATTCTGAGAAGTCACGGCTTCTCTCACGGCTTGAGCCGATCGGTCCGCGGCACGAGTTTCTGTCACCGCCCCAGAACACTTGATAAAGATGATGATTGGAGCTCCAATCCAGCTGCTGACACCAGAATTACTAAAAGTTACTCTGCACAGATGAGTAGGAAATATAGAAAAGAGTCTTTTTTTCTACTTTTTCAGTTATTTAAGAGCTTTTTGCTGCAGAAGTTCAATATTTTATCACGGTTTCTGTTTTCAGAGGTCAAAAAACTCAACAAATAAGGTTTTTGCGTGTGACTTGAATGCATCAATATTATGTAAAAACGGATACTTTGTTTTCCTCGTAACTAAAGAAGATCTGGAAAGTAAGTCAAAAATGAGGTTTGGACACTCTATCCTCACTTTCTTCAACTTCTGACCTTCCTGGGGACTCGAACCAGCAACCCTCTGCCTCACAAACCTCTACAGCCCCTCGTGGGGCAGTGGTCCGAGCAGAGACGTCGCCCCCTTCCTTGGGCATCTCCTCTTCCAGCTCTTCCTCGGGCGACATCCTTCCATCCTACCTCGTTCTTCTCATCGTGAAGGAGGAGCAGCAGCTCTACTCCGAGCTCCTCCCAGATGAAGGAATCTCATTTTCAGCCACTTGTAACTCTCGGCCGTGACCCAGATTTCCTTTAACCTTTAATTCTTTGTACTCGTTTACTTGAATCAGCGTTTTATCGACTGTTTTTTCATGATGTTCTCTGCCATGAAACAGGTGGATAAACGATGTCGGCGCTGCAGTGTGAGGCTGAGGCGGAGCCTCAAGGACGCCGTCTGCGAGCGCCGCGCCGCACTAACGTCCAGGTTCCTCCCTCCACCTTCATTGTCTCGTTTCCGCCGCCGTCGCCGAGCGCTGACATCACGGCGGCAGCGAGCGAGTGGGTTGCAGCCCCCCCCCCCTCCCCTCGCCCCCCGGCGCAGGAAAAACCTTCGTCCTTTAACGGCAGCAAATGGCGTGATTAAATCTTGGCCGCCACAAAGGAGGCGGACGGGCGAGGTAACCGTCGGCGGGGAGCCTTTACTCTTTATTAACCAGCCTAACTGGATGAGCGCCCCGGTACATCGTGAGCTCTCCTCCTTAATGTCAGCGCGTTACGGCGAGTGTCCCTTCTCTACTTCCTGTCGGGCGGCTAAAACACTTCGAGGGACATTTGTTCTTCCTGTTTACGCGAGCGAGCTCAGCAGCTCGCCGGGCCGCCGTGACCAAGGACACGAGTCGAGGTTCCGTTCATCGCCTCATCAACATGGCAGATGAACGAGCGGCAGAAGTGTGATTGGTTGAGAGGTCCGAACTGATCGCAGTGGCGGACGGCGAAGACGGAGGATTTTCGTAACACTGTGACATCATCTTTCAGATCCGTCTTCAATTTTTTTGGTTAACTCTTAAAATTGTTTGTTTATACCTAGAATTTAATCAATTTCTTTGTTGTTGTTTGTGTTTTTAAGAATGTTGAACTCAAGGAAATCTTAATTATCAATTTAAATGAGACACATTTCTAATTTTTCAGATTAAAACCTAAAAACGAGAAGAAATGAGAAAGATTATTCGAAAAAAAAGTGTATTTTTTTGGTTTAATCGGATTTAGAGCAGCAGTAAAATGTAATTGCGTTAATGGTCAAAGAACAAACTAATAAATAGAAGCGATTCTTCATAATCGAGCCTTAAACATCAATTTTCTGCCTAAAACTGTGACAGATTCGTCGCCGCCAATCAAACTCAGATTTTCTTTCTTGAACCTTCACGGTGATTGAAAATGACAGTGATGGATCTTTGATCAAACACCCGACCAAAGTTTCGGACGCTGACTTTCTTACATTCGGTATTTCGGCGTTTGGCGGCGAGCTGACGGTGTACTCCTCCATCCGCCACGCCGCCACCCTCCTCCTCCTCCTCCTCCTCCGTTCCTCGAAACGCCAGCGGGTGAAACGCTTACGTAACGGCGGGCTCACAATGCTCCCGCTGTCGTTTGGAAATCAGCGTTTGAAGGTCGTTTATCGCTCCAGTTCCGACATCAGAAGCGCGTCGCTGCCTTTAATTCGGAGCGTCTGTGGTTAAAATTCGCAGTTCTTGTGGAAACCAACCGACTCATCGTCGACACTGCAGGACGTTCAGACGACTGCGGCGAAGCTCTGCGGTCCGTCGCCGTCTTTATTCCGCGTGTCTTCTGAACGCTGCGTTTCTACTCGAGTTTCTCCTCAACACGGAATTACATAAACTGATGCAACTCGTCGGAAAGACGCATATTTTAGTGCCACCTCCTCAACGAATCCTGCCACATATCTCGCAAAACAAAGTAAAATGTTTTGCGTCGTGTTTTAAACCTCAAATTCAGGAGTTAAAGTCCTTTTTTTCCTCATTTTGACGCTGATAAAATGATGTTGATGTGCAACAACTGGCAGCCCTGAATCACAGCAAGTGAGAGGAAAACATGCCGTGAGATTGTGCAACCTGGAATAAAACCTCAAAGAGTAACAGAGACGAAGGTTTCATGGAGGGATTTCGCACGTTGAGGCCTCAAAAGCGTCGGAAGCACCTGACCACGAGCGGCCGCCGAGCAATCGGGTAAAAAAACGGAGATATGACAAGTTTAAAGCTTTGAAAAAAAAGGCCAAAGTCTGTTAAAAAACAAAGATCTATGAAGGCTGTGAAAGCGATTTCGTGCTCCAAAAGCCTTTAATCCTATTTCGGATCACAAATGTGGGTAAACCTGTTTCCAGCAGAGTGTGAAGGAGGCAGAAGTGTACAAACAGTTCTCCGCCGCTGTTGTTTGTTGTTGTTTCTTCTTTTTTTTTTCCAGGTATTTGCAGGAAAAACAAGGTGTAAAACGTCATTAATCATTTACCCCGTTATTTCCCGGCCACGTCCTTGCAAACCCCCCCCCCCCCACTCCCTATTTTCTGTCCTCATCCTCCCCCCCACCTTCCTCTCCCTTACTCTCTCTCTCTCTCTCTCTTTCTCACTCTCTCTCTCTCCTGCTCCGTGATTGGCCGAGAGGCCTGATGACACATCGGAGGCAGGCCAGCGGGACTATAAATGCTGCGCTCCGCTTCTCTTCAGACACAGACAATCCCGCCGCCGCCGCCGCTCCCCATCCTCAGCTCGACCCAGAGGACTTTTAAGCGCCGTCTAACCAAAGACTTCACCCCCCCAGCGCCACCGCCGACCCCGTTATGTGCAAAGGATTAGCATCGCTGCCTACCTGCTGCTTGGAAAGGTACATCCAGGATGGAGGATGTTTGGGATCCAGAGGTCGCTGCAACAGGCAGCATCAGTGTGTGTGTGTGTGTGTGTGTGTGTGTGTGTGTGTCACTGAGGCTGGCGTGGCTGGACGTCGTGGAGACGACTCGTCAGAGGGAGCCCGGACGTGGAGGCTTTTTCCGGCGGCTGACGGTTGTTTCCCTTTTGTGTTGCAGGGCCAAGGAGCTGAAGGCGCGACTGGGCAGCATCCTGCTGAAGCCCAACTGGAGCCTGTCCTGCTGCAAGATCGGCAAAAACAAGTGAGCATCCCGCCAGAGCGGCTTTTAACCCGCCCGTGAAGCGCGGCGATTCTGACCGCGCCGTGTCTGTTTCCAGGCCAACCATGGACGAGTGTCTGAGGTGGAAGGAGTCCTTCGAGAAGCTCCTGTCCAGCAAATGTAAGTCTCGGAGAGTATCGAGAGAGTCCTGGACGCTGAATGTGAGAGGCGTGACGAGTGACCCCCACTTCCTGTCGTCCCCGCAGACGGACTGTGCGCCTTCACCGCCTTCCTGGTGTCCGAGTTCAGCGAGGAGAACATCGCTTTCTACTTCGCCTGCGAGGACTACCGGGGCACCAAGTCGGTCGACAAGCTGCCCGCCAAAGCGCAGAAGATCTACGACGAGTTCATCGGCAGCGACGCCCCCCGAGAGGTGAGCGGGGCGGTCGAAAAAGCGCCGCCGCCGACGGTCGGTCGGAGTCTGACGAGGCTGCGTCCTCTTGTGTTTCTCCTCCAGGTCAACATCGACCACGAGACGCGCGACATCACCCGCGCCAACATGCTGGCGCCGTCGCCCTCCTCCTTCGACCAGGCGCAGCACAAGATCTACATGCTGATGGCCAAGGACTGCTACCCGCGCTTCCTCCGCTCGCCGGCCTACCGGGACCTGGTGCGCCAAGCCAAGCCGCCGCCGCAGCAGCAGCAGCAGCAGCAGCAGGACAAGAAGGCGTGAGGAGGCCCCGCCCACCCCCACCCCTCACCAGGAGCCTCGCGGGGGGGACCGCACAGAGTCCTTGCCTTAATTGAAGAGCGTTGAGGAGGAACGGCAAAAGGCGGCTGCGTCAGACGCGATGGATCGCCGAGTTTGTCGGGAGTGCGGCCGCCGCCGCCGCCGCCGCCGCCGGGGCGCCTTCTGAAGGCGCCGTTTATTGAGACTTTAGGGCCCGACGCCTTAAAGGTGGACTGGAGGGGACGGTGCGTCCCAGACGGACGCAGTCCGTGCCTCGGGAGACGTGAGAGACGATGACGGAGGGCAGCAGACGTGGATCGATGCACTTTTTTTTCTTTGCAATAGTCAAACTTTGGTGGTCGTGATGTGCAATATTTCTCCCTCTGTTGAGTCGTTTATTCAGGCATGAGCCCCGAATGCTATTTATTTCTATTTATTCGCCTGTAAAACTGTGGATTTGATGTATTTTTACAACGAAATATTGTGAAGTTTATTTATAGACACATACTGAAATAACTGTTGTCTTTTTTTTTCTACCCACCAGCGAATAAACTAAATTATTTGTACAATAAAACGTCTGCAGAACTCTGAAGTTTGTCGTCCTGTTTCAACACAGACGTGCAGTTACCAGGCTGCGACCCACCAAAATAAAAGTCTCTTGTTTGTTGCTTCACCTGGTAACGGCGTGAACCGTCGTCGGGGCGAAGCGCACGCGTCGCTGAGCAAATACCGGTCGAATCGTGTGACGCGCCGACGGTCGTGCCGCGAGCTCGCCGTGTTGTGTTTCTCACCAAGGAAACCGCTCCGCTTTGGGTCGTAAAACGCACAAAAAAAAGAGAACACGTGCGGCGTGCTTTTCGTCCTCTCATCGAGCGGACGAGAAGGATTTTCCAGAACAATCGGGAAGATGATGTGGCGGCAGTAAAACTCGACCATCCAGTTATAAATCAACTTCTGCTCGGCGTCCAACTGATGAAACACGTCAAACCAAAGCTCGCCGAGATGGATCCGAGCCTCACAGGATTCGCGGCGCTTTGTCAGCGGACGCTCAACGTCTGGTTTGCGTATTTAGATGTCATCAGAGCAGAGTGGAGTCGCTCCGGCAGCTGGCCTCCAGCGCTGATCCATATGAACGCCTCCGTGTGCCGCCACCGCCGCCGCCGCCACCGCCGCCGCCGCCTCCTTCGCCATAGTGACCCGTTGGCCTGGTGAGCACAGCTGCCAGCACCGACGTTTCAGACTGTTCATTATCTCACACTGGGACAAATGTCACTAATTTGGACTTGTTTGTTGTTTAAAAAATAACATTAAAATGAAAGTCAAAAAGATTCTCACCAGTTTATTCCTTTAATTGGGAAAATACACAATCATTCACAACCATTACCACCAGAAACTTTACATTATTTGACTTTTTTCAACTAAAAACTTTGATTTTCTTCTTTGTTTTATATCAAAGTTATGACAAACGTCTACTTTTACTTGTGTACATGCTTATTTTAGAGTAATATCAAAACTAGCTGTTATTCATCTCTCGTCCGAGCGCTTTACTGCCCCCTGCTGTTCAGTCGTGGTTGTGTCTCCCACTCTGACTGATCATCGGAAAACAGATGAGAAACATCATTAAGTATCGGAAAACTGCATGTTTGACCCCCCCCTGCCTCCAAATATACATACAAATATATTTGTTTAAGTATAAAGATCCAGTTTGTGAGCAAAAAAAATCACTGGTGTTTGGCCGAATTCCACAACTTCCTGCTTCACTTTCAAATTAAAAGTATAGGTATCAGAATAAGATGTTTTTTCTTTCCTAATACTCTCGTGGACCTCATACAAAACATCTTCTTGGCTCTTCTGACACAGAAATAGTTATATCAAAATGTTTTCTTTGAGTTTTTTGAAACAATCGAGTGATACTCGAGTACACGCCACTCTTCCAGGTAGAATCCAGCGGCTGAAGAGCTGCTGAAGCTTCACGCCGCCTCGCGTTTGTCTCTAATCTGAAGGAGGTTTTTAGCCTCCACGGTCTGACGCTCGAGTGTCGGGCGTGTCAAGATGACCAAACGGATGTCACGGCGCCCGAGCGCGGCGCAGCGATCCGCCACCTGGGCGCTTTCATAACGTGCATCCGTGTCGAGGTTTTTATGTAAAACCAAGAGAAGATTGTAGATTTGGTTTGAGGTCTTACGTAAAAACTGAACTCAGCTGCTTTGTTTGGATCAAAGGCGCAACTCTGGATCGAGAACAGAGTCGTTGTTTAAAAGAAGAGTGAAATATTTGAAGTCGGAGGTGAACGAGCCTTTGAAAAGAGTCTCTGAAACACACTCGCTCCACTTCTGACCTCCGCTGCTGCTGCTGCTGCTTCAACCACAACGGATCGCTTGTTGGGAAACGAAGTCACGCGGGACGGCTCCATTTTAAGCGCCGCTATTCCTGCGGCGTTACGGTTTTACCAGAGAATCGTGCCTTTATCTCCGGAGGTCTGAGGACCCCGACGACGACGACGCCTCGCTTCCACAGAAGCCAACGACTCGTCAGCTGTGATGCAGCGATTGTTTGACTGGAAGCTTTTTTCCTCGGAAACATGAAACCACAAACATTCCTGTGGGCAACTTTACTTTGGATTTAGATTGAAGTCATAAATTCTGGGAATGAAGCCTCATGGGAAAAATCTACCAGTGAACTGAACCAACTTAACCAGTACGGACCAGTGGCTCATTACAAAGCAGTCCCAGTGTTTAGTTGTCATAAAAGCCTCATAAATATTTTTTTTATTTACTTTTTTATTTATTTGTTTATTTTTGGTCACTTGATGTATTTCATGGACATGTTTTAATTTTTTGATATTATTATTATTATCATTATTATTATTATTATTATCAATAATAATAATAATAATATATTATTATTATTATTATTATTATTATTATTATTATTATTATTATTATTATTATTATTATTCAAAATGCTTATTTTTGGGAGGGTCAATAAAATGATATTAAATATGTTATTTATTTACCTTTTTTTAAAAACACATTTTCTAAGTGTAAGAAAATGACGTAAATAAGCTTAAATAAAAAAACGATTTTATGCAACATAAAATGGATAAAACCGAGCAGGAGATGACTGAAAGACCTTTAAACTTCCTTGTTTTGACACGCGCGTGTGATCGTGTGGTTCAATTGCGAAGCAATAGTGACACCTGGTGGTTGAATTTAATGTTACGACGATATTTACTGACGCTGGACTCGGATTTCATTTAAGATTAAAGACATTGTTTACAGTCAGGTATTTCTGAACAGAGACACAACTGAAATGTATAAAATACATAATAAAAAATTATGTACTAAAAGAGGAAGAAGTAAAGTAAAGTGTTTTGCCTTCTTTTATTATGTTGCTTGAAAAATTCAAGAAGGTACGGAAAAATGACGAATATTTAAAGTTTAGTTTGAGTTTTTCATCAAGATAAATTTCTTATGTTGTACTTCTGATCAGAGGTCAAGTTACCTTAAGCATCAGGTTTTTTTATTTTATGTTTTTGTATCACTAATTTTGAACGTGAAATAATGTAAACAGCAAATGTTCACGCGAACATTTTCATCTACATTCAGTTTTGGGAGAAATAAACAGCCTGAATGTAATTGTATCTCTCACCGCTAGAGGGCAGCACCGAGCTGCAAGTGAAGGTGAGCCAGCGGCGCTAGATCTTCCGATCTGCTTTATTTTTTGACCTTTAGCGCACATAAAGAGGGTCACTGAAGGGTAGGGGACGTCAGATAAAGCACAGTTATTACTGGATACAAGCTGACGCAGTGAAATATGAGTCAGTGTGACGACGTATGGAGGCTTTAGTGCCATAAAACCCAGAATGAATCACTGCAATGGAGCCTCACAGAGGCTGCGGGGACCACGGAGGTCCCTGAACGCCACTCACAGGGCCTGAACTCGGGTGAACATGTTGGATGCTCGTCATGTTACCACCCATGATCGCCCCCCCGCCCCCAGCACACATGGCTGTGCCGTGACCCCACATCGAGGATGCGCTGGGACCCCCCTCGGTGGCCGGAGAAGATGACCCAGTGTGTGCATTCCTCGACCCCCCCCCTCCCCCCGGGACTGGACATGTGCTGTGCAGACGCACCTCAGTGTGGCCCGCGGCCCCCCCCGGGGGGGCTGTTGCCCCCTCCTGCTCAGATCACACCATTCCCAACATGTTTTCGACTAAACTTCGTGATCAAACTGTATCTGGAGACAAAGAAATAAGCTGCTTCTTACTTTGTTAACTGGATTTATACCAGTTGTATAATTGGAGACAGGGGCGGAGCCAGAGAATTAAGGGGGTCGGGGTAGGGGTGGGGGGTCCCAACCAAAAAACTAAGGCTGGCATTGACGTTTCAACTCCTAAACTTGAGTTTTTCCCAATTTGGCTAAATTGAAGTTGTTGTTTGTTGCTTGTTTCTTGGTCGCCAACGAGGTGCCAATCACAGGAAACAAGGGCAGGAGCCCCCAGGTGCCACCATGGATGTTACGCCCCTGGTCGGACCACCTCGACATCTTCATCCCCCCTCCAAAAGTAAATGGCGGCTCGTCCTCAGAACATGTGGAGCGAATAGATATGAGTCAGAGTCTGGAGCTTGTAGAAGAACATGAAAACAAAGCGATACATCATCGTGGTCTTGTGAAACGTTAGAGGCAGAGAGGTGGGGGTTTTGGGGGGGGTGGGGGGGTGCAAGACAAAAGTATCAGAATTCGCAGGCAGGAACCGAAAAAAAAAGAGACTGGAGCGAGGAAATGCAACAAAAACAACAAATGAGGCTCCAAGCGTGGGAAACCTGCTGCTGGGGGTCCCTGGTGAGAAGGAAGAGCGCTGGGTTTACATCCTCTGCCCCCCCCCCCCCCCCTCCGATCGCGCTCAGGCCGGGCGGGGACCAGCTGAGACCGCCGCGCATGTTCAGGCGACAGGGGCTTTTATTTTGGTAGAGTGAACCTGTGCAGCGTGTAAAGGAACTCTGGAGGAATCCTTCTTCACTCTAAATGTGACAAATCGCAGTTTGAATGCTGGAACCGTTCAACTGATCATTTTTGTCAGGAAGTACCGTATTTTCCGCACTATAAGGTGCACCTAAAAGCATTTAGTTCCCTCAAAAACCAACAGTGCGCCTTATAATCCAGTGGGCCTTGTATGTGGATCAAAATTGGTCACTGATGGCCACCATAGTCTGTGGATGCATGACGCAACCTCAGCCACTTCTCGCTTTTATTTCGTGCTCCTTATAGTACAGAAAATACGGTAAAATTCAACTTTATCTTGATCAATCAACCTGCAACTTCGATTTAAAGTGGGCCAGAATAACACTGAATGTTTACCATCAGTGATGAATGTTTTTTTCCTCATACCTTCTGTTTATCTTGATGATGTAACTTGTTGTTGCTGTTCGTGCGGAGCTCGTTTGTTTACTCGCATTATTCTAATACCCCTTAAATCTGTTTTTCATTCTCCGTTTGGAGGCTTTTTTTTTTTCCTCCTTCTTTGTTGTCTTAGCCGCGAGCGTTTTCTCACAGACTCTCACGTATTATTCTGTCACAACGTGTTTGCAGAAGGAGATTAATTCATCTGCTCTTTTCGCTCCGCCGTCTGAGGAATTATCCCATCACGTGCGATCACGTGAGAGCAACGTTCGGGGCCTTCTTTCCTCTCCGGACGGGGCGGCCGCCGGCGTCCTCCGTCCCCTCCGTTTCCTTCTCGTGGATGAGACGTCTCCGCCCACCATCGCCGATAACGTTAAATCCGTTGCGGACAAATCGAAACGTTAGCACTCAAAGGATCTTTATCTTTTTTTATTATTATTATTATTCCTATGATTGTTATGGTCGTCACCTCGATTCACGGGCGAGTAAAGCACCTGGCATGCTGGTGAGATTGTCCGCCGGGCGATTTTGAAACCGTGGATATTTGTAGGGTCCATTCTTCATGTGAAGTGCGTCGGTGGACGGCCGCTGCTCTGTGAACGCGGTGCCGCCTGGACTTGATTGATGAGCTGCTGGAGCGAACTTTGACTCCACCTACACAAGTTTTTTAAAAGAGGCATCTGGATTGTTGAAACTTTGGGAGCCGTTTGGGTGTTTTTTTTAACCTTCGATGGGAAGAAACGTAAAGCTTCTTCCACAAAGATGGAAAGTCTGTGGGTTTAAAGTAAGAAAACAGGACTGTATAAGTTAAATACTGGCGTTTTCTAACATGACACCACACAGCGTGGCTCGTTAGTGAGTCTGTTAGGCCCCGCCCACTCGTCAGAAGGGCGTGTCTTGTTTGTTTCGACTGTCTGACACCCTCAGTCAGCGACGACGCCAGAAAACTCACAGTGAAACGCAAAAATCTGGTTGACACGCATGCTCTCGCCAAATGACAAAAGCAGGAACCTCCAAAATAAAAGCACAGTGCAGTTTCAGGTTTATTCAGTAAAAGCTTTTGGGTCCCTAAATCAGAACTCTGGCGTCCTCCTTCGAAGCTCGAGGACCCCGGGTTGACCCCCACTTCTCCCTCTTCGTAGATCTACCAGCCAATCGTTTTTGCAACACGCTGAGCCTTCAAAGTAAAAGCATGAGGCAGATTCAATTATCTGGGGAGGGGTTTTTTTTCTTTGACGTCTGACGACCCTCACATCGACATCTTCGGTGCCGTCGACGCCTCGGGACCGCCACCGTGCTCTCTAGCGCCCCCCGAAGGCAGGAACACGACCCCGGGTCGAGAACCGAGGCTGAGAACTCGGGAGTCCAGAACGAGACGCTGCCGGGACGTTTACGTCCCTCAGACAGCCTCACCCGCCGTTCCTCTCGGAGATGAAGCTTTGCTCCGTGTCATCATTTTCCAGAACAATGACCTTTGACCCGTTACGCAACGCAGCATTTTTCTACACACACACAAAAAAAGAGAAGCACGTCGTTCATCACAATCAACGTCCGCTCATTCAAATCCTGCCTGGATAAGTGGTGTTTAATCCCTCTTTGGAAAATAGACAATCTATGATTGACCCGCTTCAATTTTCTAATCAAAGTGGACGAACTCAGGGTGAAAAACAAAAAGTGAGAGCTGACTCACAGTTGGAAAACTCACTCAGCGAATGAATGTTGTTTTTTTCACCCTCTAAACAAACAGCTGCCTTCAATTTCTGAGTCATCCAGAAAACTACATCAACGCCGGCACAGTGGAGAAAATGGTGCGATTTCATCGGGACTTCAAGGTCGGAGCAACGACAACAAAACAACAACAGCCACGGGACGGAGGCTCCTCTCGAAGTGTTCCTCTCTTAGCGCTCTTCTTCTAGCGCTCCTTTCTTAGCCTTCCTCTCCTTGCTCTCGACTCTTAGCACTACTCTCCTAGCACTCCTCGTTGCACTCCTCTCTGAGCACTCCTCTTTGCGTTTCTGTCGTTTCACTACTCTCTTAGCGCTCGTCTACTAGTGCTCTTAACACTCCTCTTTGCACTCTTCTCTTAG
>JASSRZ010000055.1:18326861-18341830 GCA_032164315.1 Malacoctenus gilli
ACACACACACACACACACACACACACACACACACACACACACACACACACACACACACACACACACACACAAACCGCACGTGCAACAGGATGACTTTGGCGTGCACACAGAACCAGTCATTATCAGTTGAACTGAAGTTAAACTCACGTCTGTGACTTTTATCGAGTGAGCTGAGAGTTTTTGGCGGCTTTTGGAGGACGAGACAGGAATCGCGGCGGCGGCGCCTCTCGGTGCTTTTCCCGACGAACTCCCTCTGACAGGTAGGAGTCAACTCGCCTCGGGCTGTTTCGAACCAGTATTAATGAGGCCGGGACGTCGGCGTCCGTGATGAAGGTCAAACGAGAAGATATTAGGCTCATTAGTTCTTCTCCGATAATGCACAAAGACACGGAGAACGAAAGGGATTACTCGGATTACGTGCCTGCGCATGCATGGCTGTCGTTTTGTGTGTGTAGCTGTTTTGCGGTCCAGAACTGGTCCCAGAACAAAGGATCCACTCTCGAAACTGCAGCTTTAGTCGAGGTTTTTTTTGACTCCTCGAGGTTTGAGAAGAGTTCCTGCTTCGTGTTTGAGTGTCTTGGGGACTCGTTGACGAGCGACGCAGCGACAGACGGCAGCATGTGGTCTTTGTGTCCGCCGGTCGCAGCGCTCGCATTACAAGTGAAGCCACGTTCCTCGCTCACCTGTGGTCACGACCTGTGACGGAAAGAAGCAGCGCTGGAGTCTCTCCAGTATCTGTCTCTGATTGCCTCCGTGTGGAGGTTTTAAAGGCAATGACCCCACCAGGTGGAGGAAGAGGAGGAGGAGGAGGAGACCCCCCGGGGACGACTCGGGACACCGTGAAGGGACAACGTCACCTGGCTGGTCGGGGGACGCCTCGGAGGAAGTCTCCAGGGAGACGGAGGTCTCAGAAGAAACATTTTAATCATCCGGTTAGGGAAATTGCTTCTCTGCATCTAAACATCCTAATATGAGTTAACTTAACAACCTGATGAGGAGACGGTGGAGCTACAATGGAGCAAGGATGGGGCGAAGATGGAGTGACGATGGAGCGATAAGGGAGTGACGATGGAGCGTCGATGGAGCGACGATGGCGCAACGATGGAGCGATGATGGAGTGAAGATGGAGCGTCGATGGAGCAACAGTAGAGGGACGATGGAGTGACGATGGAGCGTCAATGGAGTGATAATGGAGCGATAGAGCGACAGTAGAGTGACGATGGAGTGACGATGGAGCAATAAGGGAGTGACGATGGAGTGTCAATGGAGTGATAATGGGGTGATGGAGCGACAGTGGAGTGACGATGAAGTGAAGATGGAGTGACAATGTAGCGACAATGGAGTGACGAGGGAGCGTTGATGGAGCGACGATGGAGGGAAGATGGAGTGAAGATGGAGTGATGATTGAGTGACGATGAAGCAATAATGGAGCGATGGTGGAGCGACGGTGGAATAACGGCGTTTCAAACATACGGCGACCTTCCCTTTCCTCGTTGCATTTTTTCTGCTGGTCCAGAAACTCGAAGCCGAAAGCGTAAAAAAGCAGCTTTATTGTCTAAACTCAGTCCATGAAGTCCGTGCGGTCACGTGTGATGCAACAAACACACCCCCGACTGCTAAAACGACCGTCGCTTGAAGTCCGAATCATTTTTCCGGATGACAAAGTAGCAGCTTTTGTTGCGATTGTGCCAAATATTGATCTTGTTTTTTTAGTTCTCGTATCAAAGTTGCTGTTTTCCACCGGCCTCATTATAAAAGTTGTGGGATTTAAGTGCGTGACATTGTCCGACGACAATAAATAAATGAAGCCTTGAAAGATGGAGCTCCCCCGAATGATTGGATAACACGTTTTCTTTATATCCGACGGCACTGAACGTCGTAAAGGCCTTTTAGCAGAAAACGGCGTCGAAACGGAGAAATGTGTCCGTGAGGAAATGTGTTTTTGTTGTTTTCGCTCGGGTGAAGCAGCCTTTTCACTCGCGCCGGTATCAATCAGAATCTGATTTAGAGGTTCAGTGAACCAGACGCTGCTTCACATCTTTCCGTCTTAAAGGAGGACGACAAGTCAAGGAGAGCGGCGACACTTCTGCGTCTCAGTTTTACTCCTGGAGTCACTCTGAACACTCCACCAGTCACCAAAACAAGAGAAACGACTCAGAAAGTGTTGAGAAAACACCGTAAATTGTTGACTGAGTCCATTTTTCTTTGCCAGAAATTTCAAATATCCCTTTAAAGTCATCCAAACGTCATTTTTCCTGGTAAAAATTGCAGGTTTTGGCTTCTTTTGCACCAAAAATATGAATGTTGTTCTGAAAATGGAGATTTATGCATAATGGGAACGATTGCAGCCCTCATTTCTTTTCCATTTGTCACCTGCGTCTGCTTCGCAAATCTTGTTTTGATCGTCTCAGCAGCTGTTGTGCAAAAAAGACGCTGGAAGGCTCCCATTATCGCCTCACCTTGTCACGGAGGAAGCGGGGGAGGGGGGGACGGGGGGACGAGGGGGGCGGGGATTATTTTCTCTCTGGACTTCCTCCCGGGAAAAAAAAATGCTGGCGACTCCGCGGTCCAGCCGGGGAAAGGAGGGAAACGCGCGGCGGCGCCCCCGAGTAGAGGTCGCCGTAAATGGAGGCGAATTAGCGAGCTGGCCAGCGCTAATCGCGGCTCTCCGAGAGACGAGTGGCGGCGGCGGTGTTTAATGAAGTCCGGGGGATTGAAGGGGAGGGGGGGGGGGGCGTCGGCGATCCGTTTCCAGATGAAACTCTGCCACGCGGCAGCTGCTCCGTCAGCGCCTGATGGAGCCTGAGCCAAGACCCCTCGTTTCTTCCCCTCCAATCCTTCTTCACGTTACGTCCTCTCTCTGTGACTTCCTGTTGAGGTGGTCCTCGATAAAACCGGAGTCGGGTCGGGCCGCCGACTTCCTCCTTCTCTCCTGCTCCTGTCCGCCCTTCGTTTACTCGTCCCCTCCCTCCAGTTAATCGCACCTTCATTACCACTCCCTCCTTCTTCCCTCCCTCCATTGGCCGCTCCTTCCGCTCCCTCTCTTTACTTCATCAAGCGCTCCTTTTCCATCATCCACACATTACAAGTTTAAGTGCGTTTCTAATGGCTTCCTTATCATCGCGCCGGCGAGAAATGATCCTCCTGCCTATTTCGCGAAAAAAAAAACGCGAGATAAAAACGGAGCCGGGGCGCCATTGGAGGAGTTTCAAACACTCGCACATCAAAGGGACCCGGCGTGGGCAGCGGTGCAGCGACGGTAATCCTGTCGGAGGAGCGAATCGTCAGCCGCCACCCCTGCGGAGCCCCCGTTGCACCGGCAGCAGTCGCTAATCCCCCTCCGCCACCAGCGGGACGGTCGCCAGCGCTTGGGGGCTCCTCTGAACGGGAAAATGGGCCTTTTCAGACTCCCCGGGAAAGATCCAGAGTCACTCGCTGCCTTCAGCCGCTCCTCTTGTTGGTTTCTCGTGAACTCAAGAGTGAAATCAGAACCGCTTTCAAACTTCTCCGCTGAGCCGTCGGCTCGGGTCGTCTCGTCAGATTTCACTGGATGGCGAACGAGCACTCGGAGTCAGTCGAGGATGCGCCGGTCAAGAGTTCTGGAGCCACTTTCACCACATTGCTTCACACGCCAGTGGTGACGGCGCTCACGCAACTCCGGGCGCAAATTTTGGGAAACTTCCGGAGTCGAACGGGGCGAGTTTAGGAGCCGAACCGTCAAATCTTTTCAAGAAACGACAACTTCGACTTCCTGTTGCTGTGACACGTTAGCTGAGCTCCGAGCGGGCTCAGTCCATGGACAGATTCTCTCCTTGTGTTCAACTGAAAGAGCTTCGTTCGTGGGAGGAAGATGCTCTAAAATCTGTGATGCTGAAAGAAAGATTTATGTCGTTATGGCGACCAAAAGAAGCAAGAATTAACGGATATTGTGTGAATAGTAACAGAGAGCGCAAATTAGACGCAAATGCTAATCACACCTATTGGGGACACAGGCTAACGCTAATGCTTGTGCTATTTTCTCTCATTTAGTTTCCATGACGACTGAATTAGTCGAGGAAAAATGAGGCATTCTGCGAAGTTTAGTGAAAGAGGAAAGTAAAGGATCTTTGTGTCCTCTGCGAGCACCACGGAGAGACAGCGGCCCTGCAGCAGGTCAATTTAGGTCCCCGAATTGTCCCGTCCCCCGTCCCCCCCCCCCTTTGCGTGATCGCGTGTCTCTCCGTCTTCGTCCTGGGATTAGACCCAGCATCCCGCAACCCCGGAGCGGGGAGAGCGATATAAAAGATGGATAACGGGAATAACATTTAAAACGTCTCCGGGAGTCTGGAAACCTAAATAAAATCACCCTGCGGACGGTTCCCGCGGCTGCCGCGGCCCGCCGTGGGAACCGTAAAAGCAGCGACGGTGGGGTGATTTCAAACGCGGGGGGAAAGGAGGACAATTAAAATTGTCCTCGGGCTTCGTTCTGCCTGAAAAACAGTTTTGAACAATGGGCGGCAATAAAAAAGAGGCTGAGAGATGCCGGCGCCTAATTAGAGCTTTTAACGAGTCACTTCAGGTACTGGAGGCTCCTTCAATTTCACCGCGCTCAGATAAGGAAGCAGCGAGTCGCCGGGTAGCGGCAGGTTTACTACCAGGGGACGGCCGCGGTCCAACTCAAGTGGAGCACTTTTAATTGGCTCTTTGTCTGAGTTGAACTTTTTTTTGGGAGGTTTTTAGTTCCTCTGTTCTCCGAGTCTGACGGCGAGCGAAGACGTGATTGCTTCCAAACTAGTGAGCCGCGAGCCGATTGGCTTTGTTTCGCTCTTCCTCCGACTTTCCTCGCCAGATTGCGACACTCAAGCGGGCAAAGACGATCGCGTCAGACGAGTCGGTTACTCAGCTGAATATTCAGGAAAAAAGTCGCCTCCCCGCCGTCGGACGCCCCTGATAAGAGCGTCTCTCCTTCCTGGTCACATTCGTATTTTCGCCACGATGAGACGCCGTGTTCTTCACGCTCTGATTAGAGAGTAATTACCGAGGTAGTTCTTCTCTGTGTCGACGTGGGGGGGAAGAGGGAGAAAAAGTGCGATTACGGAGGGAGGAAATTATTCTTTATCGTGATACCAATTTGTTGTCGCGTCCATGCAAGAGGAAGCAGACGAAGGGGAAAATGGGAGTTAACGTCACTTCTTTCAGCGTGTTTTATAGATCCTGGGAACATAATGGCTCATTTTTCCTGCTCTGTCAGTTTACATGTTGCAGCGCTGTAAAATGCAGAGATTTTTTGGCCATTAAAACTTTAATAGATGTACTTAAGCTCCTTCCAGTAAGTATTGGGACTCTGGACCGCCGGTGCGACGGAAGATCGAATCCCGGCGGCGAGTGTTTGCCGCCAATCTCTTGCAGCACCGCTCCAGCACGTAGCCGGGGTCCGTCAGGCGAGATTAAATGCACGACAGTAAATTACGCAACTGGCTAAATAAAGGAAGAGTTTTTTATGGCCGTTACGGCGAGGAGACGGGAAAAGCGAGCGACCCCGACAAGTCGTGAGGCTAAAGTGTGAAATTGCTTTGTCTTTAAAGTCGTGCCTTTAAGTCTTTGCGGCGTAATTGCGACCAGTTTCGAGTTATAGCGCGACTCGGACGTTCGCCTCGCGCGTTCGCCTCGCACGCTGCTTTTATTAGATGCGATCATTTTGCGCTTGAGAGGACGGGAAGACTTTGATGTTCCGCCCTCGGTGGTCGTCCCGTCAGGACGGCCCGATTGCTGCGTCTCGGAGAGATTGCTCTTCGTCCCCTCGGGCCAAACTGTGTTTTTGTTTGCAACGTCTCCCAGCATCAACCCATCCCGTGCAGCAGGAGATGAGCTGCTGGGACTCAGGAGGTTGTTTGGACTCATTACGCTGCGGCCCTCCGGCGAAACGAGCCGCGGATGGGCACTCACGCGGCCGGGGCTCCACCCCTTTCTCCCGTCAGGCTGCGGTAGCGTCGTTTTGTGCTCTGGATTCACGGTGGTAAAAAGGAAGAAGACCAACTTTCACTTTGGTATCAAACAGTCGCTATTTGACGTTTTCACCACGAAGTGTTGAGTCTGCCCCCTGGTGGAGCGATCAATATATCCATACCAAGTTGGATCGATGTTAAATAGATTTTAATTACGTAATTTATTGCGTTTAAAAGCTTGAACAGTCGTGAGGTGTTCCACTTGATTTCCTCACGACGTGATTTATGCTTTGCGGTCGGCGTCCTGCCCAAAGACAGGCGGGGCATCGAACCGCCAACCTTTCCGCTAAGAGACGCCGTGAAGATTCGTTTCTAACAAACGTGTTCAGTTTTGAGCACGAATGAGTCTTTGAGTCGTTCTTTTCAGGAACTTTTTATCAAATCTGCATCACTGAATCTTGTTTCTTTTTGGAAATTCAGTAATTTTACGTCTCTGGCAGTAAAAAAAACGAGTGAAAGGAAGTAAAGGAGTGATGAGAGCGGTTCTGTTGTCATAAATCGGGGCTTTTCTTCTTTTCTTTCTGTTTTGAGGTTTTATCTGAAGAACCAAAATCTTTTAAGCAAACTTGCTGAAGGAAAATGAAATCCGACCTCGTGACACATTTTCCCGAAGTTTCAGGTTCGACTTTCGAAAACAAAACGCCGATCCTCTTCTTATCTCGACGATTTGGAGTCGCTGCAGCGCAGCGAAACGTTTGACGCGTGCGGCGTCGGGATGAATGGGACGGTCGCGCTCAAGGCCTCGCCGTAAACCTCATCAGAGGGGGGGGGCGGGCATTAGAGCTGTCAGCCGGACAGCATCCGTCAGGGCGGGGCTCCGCTCCTCCGTCGCCGGAGACGAGGTCCCGTCTACTGTAAATTACGGTGCCAAAGTCCCCATCAGCGTGTCAGTCTTTACAAATGAGGTCCGCGGAGGTCCAAACACAGTCCGGCAGCACCTCCATTTACGGCTAAGTACCAGGATAATGGCAGCGGATGACCGACTCCCTTCGCCGCCGCCGCCGCGTGTGTTTTTTTCTCTCCGTCAGGTCGCTGTGATGAGAGTAAAGGGGAGGGGCGGCGGTGATAAATTCTCACTTTGTTGTGTGTCTCTCTGGCCGCCCGCACTCTCATTAGAGTCGGGAGAGATCGATGAGCAGCGTTCGCGGGGAACGCCACAAAGTGTCTGAGCGGGACAGCTGAGGGATGAGACAGAGAGGAGGGGGGGGGGCGTGCCCTTTAGGGGGCGCCAAACCTCAGCGGAAAATCAGCGGGAAACAGTCGCAATGCCTTCCAAAGTAAAAGCCTTTAATCTGCAAAAGTTTTGCATGAAAAACAGACGCAATTTATCATCATTCAATGGAAATTTACTTCCTGTCTTCATTTGGTGTGAGTTTAGAGTTTCTTTCGTGAATTTACCACTGACGTGTGAGAGTTAGCAGCTCTGCTTTACGTCCGATTTTTTAGTTTAACGGGTCACAATGCCTTCCAAAGTAAAAGCCTTTAATCTGCAAAAGTTTTGCATGAAAAACAGACACATTTTAGCATCATTCAATGGAAATTTACTTCCTGTCTTCATTTGGTGTGAGTTTAGAGTTACTTTCGTGAATTTACCACATGATGTGTGAGAGTTAGCAGCTCTGCTTTACATCCGATTCTTTAGTTTAACGGGTTTTTTGTAATTTTCAGCTTTTGTTGGCGTCTCTGGTTGTTTTTTCCTTCCCTGCAGCGTGTTTTTTTCTTCGGCGCTTCGCTGCATTTCAGAATCACAATGGATCCTTCGTGTTTGGCACAAAGAACATTTATAGCGTGTGTTTTTTTCCTTCGATGTGGTATTCTTCTTTGCGATATGTGTCGACAATGACGTCAGGAGACGCCTGTCTTTGCTGGTCTCTCAGGTGAGGCCTTGTGACTCAATAATGTGCCGCCACCGCCGCCGCCATCGCTGCTTCTGCTGACCAGACCATCGATTAAACTGTATATGAAACACAAAAAAAGGTTTCCTGACTTTACAAAGGAGGGCGAAAGGCTCTTATGGGGTCACGTTTTGGCGTAAAACATTCTCTATCAAGGCACTTTTTTGCATTTCACACTTTTTTTTCCCTGAAGAACCTTTTAGTCCCTAAAGACAACTGACATTTTAAGCTCCGCTGGACTCCGTTCAATGTCCAATCAAATCATGGAGAGCTGCACCGACCCCAGTGTCAGAAAATCCTTAAAAACTGACACACACACACACACACACGCACACACACACACACACACACACAAGAACCCTTGGGCTGGTTTTAAACCTTTACAATTTCCCCTTTGGAAGAGTTTAAAGCAATTACGGGCTCATGATAGCAGACGGGAGGCGGAGCCACGAGCGCGACATCAGGGGAAAACTTTGAACTCGAAACAGGAAGTCAGCGCTACTCCTGGAGAGCTGTTAGAACGAGTGTGTGTGTGAGCACTGAATGAACAGTTTCTCGCCCCTTTTTCGTACCGACGATCTGAATCATAAAACTACATTTTTTTCCAGCCTTTCAGTCCGAAATTGAAATCAAGCGCCCCCTTTAATCTCTCGCGCGGCGGCCGACTGCGACGTTAAGGTTACGCGAGGATCAAAGCCGAAGCCGCCGCTGCTGGGACGCAGCGACTCGTCGAAGACAAGATTATAAAGCTGCTGTAATGAGAGTACAGAGATACGTCCTTCTCTTTATGGAGGAGAATATAAAGTCCAGCTAATGTCACACAATAATACATCAGAGAGAAAAACGAGCGACGGAGCGAGAAAGAAGGAACCGTTTAATTTCAACATGACCAGAAAGATCGTTATCGTCGCTAATTCGTCAAATACAAACTCTGCTCTGTCAAATTTAACACGTTTCATATTTTAGGGACGTTCACGCGAGTGATAATCGTTCTTAGTTACTCCTCACTTCTTGAAAAGGAAGTAGAGATTCTTTCTAGTTGTAGAAAGTAAAAGTACCTCACAAGTGCTTTTATTTTCTCTCTTTATTGGTGCAGCTTATCAATTGTTGTGTTGCTGTAAAGAAATTTTGTTTGACAAATGATACAAAATCAAAAAAAATATGAGTGATGTTAGTGGAAAAATACAGTATACAGTACAGTTGACTAGATATTTTCAAAATAAAGGCGTCTTTCAAGTTGTACTCACTGTGGCCTCCAGCAGCTGTGATCACAAAAACACTCCAACAAAAACAGACACACACAAGCAAATAAAAGCTCTTACTTTGAAGGAGGGACGGATAGAACCCCAGAGTCTGAGCGCCGCCCCACGGCGAGCGCGGCGTGCGACTCGATCTGCCGCCGCAGCGTCGGAGCTGTCAGACGGTGACGGACGGACGGGGACGCTCGCAGGCAGCCGGCAGACGTCCATCTGTCAGGACGGAGTGAAGCAGAGCGCTGCGTCCCTCTGTCTCTACATCTGTCTCCGATTAGTGAGGCTTTTTATGTTTGTTGCGTTTATTTTAAAATTACAGATTTTTTTGTATTAGTGGGGTTTTTTTACATTTAATTTTTCTTATCTTTATTTTTCATGCTGTTTCTTCATTTAATTTTAAATTTTTATTTTTTATTATTATCAAATTTTCATTTCAAAGTTGTTTTTTTAAACTCCATTTAATTCTCCTCATTTTTTAATATTTTCTCTTAATCCTCTTTTTTAATTCCTTTGAGGGTTTTCCTCCCACAAACTGTGTGTGTAAAGACTTCACTTTTGTCTTATTATCACCATCTGTGCAGCACTTTTAATTGTATAGAACGCTGCACGAATAAAGTTTTGGTTGAAAGAATGGCGGTTTATTATCTCAGCTTGTCATCACAGAGAGAAGAAGTGTCGGTCTGAGGAATTCAGCTTTCGTTCAGGTTGCGCGAGTCACCGCTGAACGCCTCCCCTCCCCTCCTCCCTCCCTCCCCCCCACCCTGTCCCCCGTCTGCAGGTCCACCTCCTGAAGGACCAGCTGAGCGCGGAGGCCACGGCGCGGCTGGAGGCTCAGGCTCGAGTGCACCAGCTGCTGCTGCAGAACAAAGACCTGCTGCAGCACATCTCGCTGCTGGTTAAACAGATCCAGGAGCTGGAGACCAAAATGTCCGGACCAAACTCCAGTGAGTGTCAGCGCCACGCACACACACACGCGCACACACAAACACACAAGCTTTGGCACACATACAGAAGTGTCTACAGTGAGTCCAGCTGCAGAAGCTTTAATTTAACCGGTACAGATGAAATTATCTACCTATAAGGTCCTGAAGAGGAAACGGCCAGCAGGAAATCTTCTTTCCTCTTTAAGGAGCTCAAAATCTCTCTTGTGTAGTATTTTCTTTAATCACACTGTTTTTTTCTGTAACTACACATACTGGTGAATTTCCACTCCTGTCCTGGCTGAACAACGTCACTCAAAAATACACATAGGCAAACTTATATCTGTTTTTTTCCTGTCAAATTTGACTGTGAGACATCAGACAGCAAGTAAAAACAACAGCCATGATATGATCGTACAGTCACGCTGCAGCGTTAGCGCCCCCTAGCGCTGTAATACCAATTTAAACCACCAGATGGTGTCACGAGTCATTCTGTCGGAACAGGAACAGTAAAAGCTGGTGAACGCCAATATTTGTCGGACACAAATGAGTTTATCTCCATCACTTCCAAAGAATGGCAGGTGGAGCATCACGGAGACTCTTTAGCGCCACCTGGTGCATAAAAGTCGCATTACACGAATGTTACCGACCCGGAGCTCTGACTGTGCGGAGGTGGGACGATGAACTGCACAAAACGAGACTTCGTCCCCGTTTTCGAAGCAGATTTTAGGACCTGAACTCTCCAACTGCCCGTCCTCCGACCGTCCTCCTCCGTCCTCGGCGTCCTTTCATATAAGCCTCTTCTTCTTCTTCTTCTTCTTCTTCTGTTCAGCCAGACAATCTGGCCGGTCGCAGGCCGGTCTGCCCTCCCGACCGTCTCCTCCCCCGAGAGGAGCGATCTCTTATCTTATCAGGGAACATTTCAGAAATTCAGCGAAAGGGTGCCGTTAAAAAAAAAAGAAGCACTCTCCTTCTCGCCGCCGTCTCTGCATGTCGGACTTTCACAATGAACACTTCGCTTCGCGCAAGGTCAGCGAGACCTTTCTGTGGACGCTCCGAATAAATCTCAATGAAGGAGAAACGATACGATTTCATCCGGCTGATGGAAACTTGGAGCTTTGTGCTTTCGCGGGACATTTTTCTTGACTTTCCGGCTTTTTAATCCAGCTGATATTTTCCTTTTCCGAGGCACCAAACACGAAGACTCTGCGTGACTGCTTTTGATTTGGAGCTAAGGCAGGAAACCGGGACAATTTAGAGACAAAGACTGAACACGTGAAGATGCCTTACAGACTGTAAACATGGGTTCAAAATCCTCTTCTTCGACCAAGTTTCAGCTTGATCATCGGAGGGAAACTCAGGTTGTCGGACACAACGAAGGCGGTCCGTCCCCGTCCCCCTCCGAGGCTGCGCTTCGACCTTTTTCGAGCTGCTCTGTCTCGTTTTCCCGCTCCGTTCGCTCTCTGGATTCACGTCAGGTGTTTTCTGCAGACTTGACGCGACTTTCGCCGCCACCGACGCCGTCCCGACCTCCGCCATTCGCAGAGCCGAGCGTGCTGAAAAAAGTTGGGAGTCGGCGACATTTTGATGGATGTCGCCTGCCTGTTTTGGCTGCTGAACTGAGCGCCGCCGCCGCTGCTGCCGCCCACCAGCGAACGGATCGCACACTTTTCATCTTTCGTGTTTATTTTGATGGGGTAGAAAAGATGGAGTGCTCGTCAGCGCCGCTTTGTTTTTCCTGGCTGCAGGTCGGCGCGGCGTGGCCGTCGAGGACGGCGTGACGCGTTTCGCTGATGATGATGAAATGTTTTGAAACGTGTTGGTTTTTCTCTATTTTTACCGCGCGGCTTTATCGGCGAAAGAGTGATTTCTGTTGTTTGGATTTGCGCTCCTTTGCCTCACATAATTCACATGAATCTGATTTATACGTCGAGCCGTTAATCTCCTCCTGGAGCCGGCCGGTTTCGAGTCTGACGTCTTTGTTTTTCTCCGCAGTGGGCTCGCAGGACAGCTTGCTGGAGATCACCTTCCGCTCCACCGTCCCGCCGGTGATCTGCGACCCCACGACGCCCAAACCCGAGGTGTCGGCCCTGGACCTGCCGGCGTTCGGCGCCCGCGACGGGACCGGCAACGCCTTCTCGTCTTCCAACGGGACTCTGGGGAGCCCGCTAGGTAGGGACCAGTGTCTGCTCAAGCTCGACTGTTTCCGTTTCCTCCCGGGACCGCCGGGCCCGCCGCCCCCGCGGCTCCCCTCGCCTCCGCCGCCGCTCCGGACGAGCAGGCCGGAGGCGAAGCGGCAGGACGAGCCCGAGGGCCCGGAGAACTTCCTGTCCCGCGACGTCGAATCTCTGGGCTCCATAGAGTTCGCCAGGTTTCGCGAGTCGGGCATCGCCTCGGAGTACGAGTCCAACACGGACGACAGCGAGGACGAGGAGGAAGACGAGGAGGAGGAGGAGATGGACATCTTTGGCTGGGGGACAGACGAGGAGACGCTGAGACTGCTCAATGTCCTCAACAGACAGGGAACTCCCGACTGTCTGGGGGACGAAATCGCAGTTTAGCAGCAGAGCTGCGCGACCCTGAGACACGCTGACGGAAGCGCCCCCCCCCGTAGAACCAACAGAGAAGCCTTTAAGCCCCTCCGTCAGGTCGACACCTCCCGTCGGTTCCACTCAGACCGCTCACGTCCTCGGCTCGGCTGGAGGACAACGTGTCCTCGCCGGGGGTGGAGGACACGAGTCTTGACGTGCTTTCAGCTTGAACACGAAGTGGATTGTGGAGAGCAGCCGGTCGGTCCGTTCGTGTCGGCGCAGAAAAAGAAACCCGACGACTGAAAACGTTTTCACTCCTTCACTCCAAAGGAAGTAGTTTAGTCTGCCCCCTGCTGTTCAGTTGCGTTACTACCACTTAACTAAAACCACAAATTTAGGAACGAAATTTTACTTTTAGGGAGAAGTTTTGATGACCTTTTTTTCGCGTTTTCTGGCATATCATCCACTTTCTTTGTCGAGTTGTCAAACTGGCACCTGTTTATTGGCATCTGTGGATGATGGGACATTTTTCTCACATTCAACCCGTCGTGTCGTCAAAGGAAAGCGTCCCCGTTCGGCTCTCTGCTGCAGGTAATCGACCTGAGACCTTCTGGATTCGAACCTGGGTTCGACGTGAAGCGGCAGCACCTTCCACTTCCCCAACGCAACACTCAAAGTCTCATATTCTCGTCCCACGAACTCGCAATAAGATCAGCCTCCATCCAAGTTCCTGCATCTACTTCAGTTCTCGCGCTCGTGCACAAACTGCCCCCCAGTCTGCTCTCAGTGCCAACAGGCGCCACTCCGACTCGTCTAAATCCCCGTTTTTAAGTCCTATTTTTGAGCGCAGAACGGCTGTTATAATTAGCCTCGTATTCAGCCTGAGCGCACGTCGAGAGTTTCTCCACCCTAAGTATCCTCCGTCGGTCTGAAGTCTGAAGAGCCGGCGGTTTTAACGTGATCTATATGCACACTCATGCGTTCACTCCTCCTCCTCCTCGAGACGCCTCGTCTCTTTTGTCTCTCTTTCCCCCGATTGCGCCCGCGCACCTTCGTATCCGAGCGCCGCTCCGACCGATACTTTTAATTAAGACTCGAGCGCCGAGGGGGGAAAAAGTCATCCGTCCCCTCCAGTTTAACAGGTGGAAATTAGCGTGTGTGTGAGAGTGTTGTGTGAGTGTGTGTCTCTGAGTGTGTGTGTGTGCAGTGATTTGGACTAACCAGGTGTACATATGAGGCGTTCAGGAGCTTCGGGAGTTCGGTTCGCGTGTTTCGTGTCTGGAAACGTTTGTCTCTCTGTTCTTATCTAACCAGAAACTATTTTTAGACAAAGATCTGTACTTGTATGTCCAGACGTTGTTTTCTACACCCCACCCCCCCCCCGCCCCCCCCCCTCACACCCACCCACTCTCTGATGTGTAACGACCCCTCCGTCCTTGACTTCTTTTGTGCAGACGGACCCTTTTTTCTCGTGTCTCCTCAACATTTTAGTAGTCGGTGCATGTTTGCACTCTTTTGTCCACACGTCGTCCCCCCCCCCCCCTTCTTTTTAATTTATGTAAAGCTGGGATTAGTTGGACCTCGAGGAACGCTGTTTGTTTTCTTTTATTCATCCCATAAACAAAAAAACTCTCCCAAAAGCCCCCACTCCCCTCTTTTCCCCTCCGTGCCAGAACAGCGGCTCGCAGATGACGGCCAAAAGTGGTCTCGTTTGTTTGAAACTCAAGCTCTGTGTACGGCCCCGCAGGCACCGCGCAGTATTAAAGCATTCATTTTGTTACACAAGAAAAGCCAGCGAGTTTTTTTTTTCTTCTTTCTGTGTCGCCGAGCTCCGGCTCTGATGTCCAGGACGGCGAGGGGTGGCGGTGGGGGGGGGGGGGTTTGCCGCAGAGGTTTGGGAATCGGGGCCAAATCTCGGAGCGCTCGCTGTGTTTTCGCACAGAGAGCTCCGGCCTGATAGGATCAAACCAATCAGAGGGAGTCCAGGAAAGTGGAGGCCGGTTAAGCGCTCGAACGGGGAGGCGTTAAAAAGGATCACAGAGATCCTATCGGAGGCGCCGCCTCTCTGAAGCGTGTGTGCGTGTGTGTGTGTGTGTGAGAGAGAGAGAGAGAGAGAGAGAGAGAGAAAGTAATTGAGAGAAAGAAATTAGTGACAACGCAAAATTGTGTGTGAGTGTGTGTGAGTGTGTGTGTGTGTGTGTGCGTGTGCGTGTGCGTGCGTGCGCGTGTGTGTGTGTGAGAGAGAGAGAGAGAAAGAGAGACAGAAAGTGAATGTGAGAATGAAATTAGTGACAACGCAAAAGTGTGTGTCAGTGTCTGTGTGTGTGTGTGTGTGTGTGTGTGTGTGTGTGTGTGTGTGTGTGTGTGTGTGTGTGTGTGTGTGTGT
>JASSRZ010000055.1:18377623-18393850 GCA_032164315.1 Malacoctenus gilli
CGCCGGCGTCCCGTCAACTCTTGAGTCGCCGCAGCCTCATCGCGTCCGTTTTTGCGACAGGACGGGCAGCTGGAGCTGAAGGAGCTGACGGCGGCGTCTCTGGACAAGCTGCTGGAGGGCCACAGCGTCCTGCAGGCCCAGCAGGACCACCTGAGCCAGGGCCAGGACCACCTGGAGGGCTCGCTGAGGGACAACCTGGAGCGCCTGAGCCAGGAGAAGGCCCTCATCGCCTCAGGCCAGGAACTGGTCGCGCAGCTCATCCAGGACATCACGCAGAGGATGGGTGAGAGGCGGCGGGTCCCTCCTCCGGCTGCTTTCGTAAAAACATCACAGCGACTGAGATTTCCTTCCGTTTGTGTGTCTTTTTTCAGAGAACGTGAGCGAGCGGCTGCAGATCCAGGGCTCGGAGGTGCAGGACAGCCACGACGCCATCGTCAAAGACCTCGCCGACGTGCGACACCAGGCGCAGGACATCTACCACAAGATCGGTGAACGTCTGAATGCGCCGCCGCGCCCGTGAACGCACGCTTTGTGTCGGCTGCCACCTTCAACCCCCCCCCCCCCCGCTGCGTCTCCTGTCAGACCACAGCATGGTGGAGTTCCTGCAGTACCAGGACCAGACGTCGCAGTACTACAGCGACCTGATGGACAAGCTGGAGCGCATGAACAGCACGCTGGCCGTCACGCTGCGCTTCCTGGACAACATGCAGGGCCGCGTGGAGGAGAGGCTGCGCGCCATCCAGGGCTACCTGGGCTGGGCAGGTGAGGCCACACCCACAGACCCCCCCCCCCTCCCCCGCACAGGAGTGTATCGACTGGTGAACGACCCTCACCCTTCACGTCTTCCTCAGGCTTGAGCCTGACCGCCATGTGGACGTGCGTCTCTCACACGGGCTACTTCGTGCTGTGCGCCGTCCTGCTGACCTTCCTGCGGTGCCCCGCCTTCTCCCGGGTGGTCCTGCTGCTCACCGTCCCCCTGAACGCAGTGGCGGAGATCAACCAGCAGCCGGCGCTGGACCTGACCAGCCTCAGCCTGCTGCTGCTCGTCACCTCTCTGGGTACGTCGGGCTCCGGAAGAAACGCGCGACATCTCCAGACTTTTTCCCCCGCTCTTCAGTCTCGTCTTCTCTCTGCAGGTCACTGGACGGTGAACCGGCTGTGGGAGTTCCTCCATGTGGGAGAGACGCCGCCGCCGCCGCCGTTGCCCCTGGCGCCCTGGAGCGTCGTGGAGCCCCAGATGCAGCCGACGTCGCTCGGCCGCTCGTATCCGCCATCGTCCACGCCGGAGAAGTGAGCGCGCGAGCGGCGTTCCTGGGAGGCGGTTTGGAGTTGGGAAGTATTTTGATGCATTTCTGTTTCCTCAGGTGTGAAAAAAACGGGTTCCTGGAGCGAGATGAGCTGCTGAATCACGACAGCTTTTTATCAGGTGAGAAGCACTTCCTGTCCAAACGAGATTTCAAATTAAAGCGCTGTACTGGAGCGACTTCTGTGTCCTCGTCCAGGTGAACTCGGCTTGTCGGCGGTGTCTCCTCCTCAGAGGAAACCGGAGTCCAGATTCGTGCCGGTCATCGGCAGTCACTCCTCTCCCCGCTTCAAACCGAGACTCGGCGTTTCGGCGGTGAGCAGATCGAGTTCGGAATCTTATTTCTGTCGAATCGACGTTTGACCCTCAGGGAAACGTTTCTGTTTCGAAGGCTCTGATCGACGACATTCCTCAAAGAAACTCGGAACGCGTGGCCGACGCGCTGAGCGACTCGCGCGACTTCATGAACGACTCGCGGAGCTCCAGTCCGACTCCGTCGCTCATCAGCAACAGGTCGGTGTTTAGACGACATCTGAACCCCTCAAGGGGGCGCCAGAGATCAGAGGACAAGCGAAGCTTATCACTGGAAGGCTGCAAAATTGGCTTCCTCATGCTTTTATTCTGAAGGAACCTACTTTATGTTAGAATTGTTGCTTAAGCAAATTTCTCAGTGAGATACTAAGAAAATGTTCAACTTTAAAGGAAAAAGCTCACAATTTTAAATGGAAAATTAAGACTTGAAGCTTTTATTTTGGCGTTAAATCAGCTTTTTATTTCCTGCCGCAGCTCTCTGTCGGGCCGCCAGCTCTGCAACGGGATCACGAAAACGGGGAAGGCCTGTAAGAAGCGGGCGGTGGCCGGGCTGGAGTACTGCAGGGTGCACGACGGGGGCCACGCCTCCTCCGTCCACGCCTGAGACGCTGGGCGCCGCGCGGCGTCCACGCTTGCTTTCACACCTGCTTCTCCCGCCTCCTCCGTCCACGTCACTCCAACTACGAGTTCCTGTTTTCGTCTTAAAACGTTTTAAACATGGTGTGCTTTTATTCTGGAGTCTTAACCTTTCATTTTTAAGCAAATAAATTATTTCGTCATGTGATTGTGATGCGTCGCACGGAGCGGTTTGTCATCCGAGTCAAACGGCACACAGGAGTCATTTTAACAGTATAAAATATTTATTTTTTGTCTTCATGATGAGTTTAAAACCCCCCAAAAAACCGCACACGTCCACAACCTTCAACCTGAGTGAACTACAGCTGCTCCCAAACCTTCAGCCTTCAATAACGAAGGTCATTAATGACGCCAAACGACGAGTCAGCGCCTGATTCCAGGAGTGAACCGATCAAATATTTACTAAAGGTGGTAAAAAAAATTCGCCACAGCACGGCTGGCGCACCCGGAGGAGGAGCGACGTCAGACGGCGCGGCGGTGAAACTAGGGCGGAGAACGGATCGCTGTGCGGACGTGGAATTAAGCCGGCGCTCCACGTCGCTCCCCCTCAGCTCTGACACACACGGTGCACCTCGCTACTTCCTTGCCGTGTCGTAGTTGGCCACGAACCAATCGCAGGTTTCCTGTAAAGCTGTAGTAAAGATCAACAATCAGTGATGTCTTATAAATAACTAATACTTGTCCAAAGTGAAACCCACAGAATTAACTCTAAACCCACACCGACACTGCGTCAAATATGAAGTTAAACCGTCTCGCATTCGGATGTTTGTCCAAACGGCGACTCCTGAATCCGGCCTCACCTTGTTTGAAGGGCGTGAACTTGAAGTCCGGGAGGTACTTGAGCAGCTTGGCGTTGCTCGCCGTCTTCTTGAACTGTCCGTCCGCTTTACTGGTGTCGAACTGATTTTTCGGTTAAGAAATCCAAAAGAAAACGGAAGTCTGAACGACAGAAATATTGACATAAACTACAGTATCGTCTCATCTCGGTCCAAGTTGTTCTCGCCAACATTCATTTCGAGTTTCAGTGCGGGAAACGAGTCTGTGTGAAGCAGACAGGAAGAATTATCTCGTCAGGAATTAAAAGATGGAAAGAGAAGAGTCCAAAGAAAGAATTCGGTCTTTTCTTTGCTGGATTTAAACTTCTATTTCGCTCCGACTTCAGTGGAACGTGCAGGAACCGGAGGATACCACCACCCCGCCTTTGAAGCCCAAACATTCAACCACCGTCTCGGCTGCTTCTTTGATGGACACTTCGTCTTCCTCGCCGACTGCAACCAGAGAAAAAACAACTCAAACCAGACATGTTTACAAAAGTTTCATTCTGAAGCCCGAGGTTTCGCCAGCCCCCCCACCTGAGAGGATGATGGGATCGACCTCGGCGTAGTCTCGCAGCACCCACAGGAAGAGACGGGCCAGGTCCAGCGAGTAGATGAACTGCCTCCTGGGCGTGCCGGACCCCCACACCGTCAGCGGCCTCCCCTCCTCTGGCCAGCAGAACGGCGAGCCGGTGCGAGAAGAGAGCCCGTCAGTCCCACGCGTCAGCGATCACACGCCGCCGCGAGCGGGGCGACTTACTCTGAGCGACGTAGGCTTTGTGGATGAGGCCCGGCAGCACGTGGCCGTCCTCCACGCTGAAGTTGTCGTGGGGTCCGAACACGTTGGTGGGGATCGCCGCTGTGAAGCAGCGTCCGTGCTGCTGGAAATACGCCCTGTGAGCGTCGCAGACGCATTCACACGTTCACCGGACTGAATTTCGGTCACGCATACGTTTCGATCGAGGGGTGAAAATCATTGAAACGCCTCAGAAAAACTCTCCAGACAAAAGATTCGAAAGAAAAACACCTGTTGTGAACGTCGATCATCCGCTTGGCGTACGCATAACCAAAGTTGGACTCGTGCGGGGGGCCGTTGTGGATCTGGGGAGGGGGGGGGGACACGAGAGGACAGTCCGTCATTGGCTACAAGGACTCGGACGCGCGGCGCAGACGGCAGCGCGAGCGGCCACTCGCCATGGTCTCGTCGATGGGATACGTCGTCTTGTCCGGGAAGATGCAGGTGGACAGGCAGGAGACCACCTTGACGGCGCCCACCTCGTGCGCCGCCTGCAGCACGTTGTCGTTGATGAAGACGTTGTTCCTCTGCGGGACGCAAGACGCACGTGAGGAGGAGCGGCGACGACGACGACGCGGCGAAAGTAATACGAAAGTTAAACGAGCGGCTTCCTCTCACCCAGAAGTCCAGGTTGGACTTCATGTTCTTGAAGAGCCCCCCCACCATGGCGGCCAGGTGGATGACGTGGGTGGGCCGGTGCTTCTCGAACACCGCCCGCGTTTCCTCCTTGTCCCTGAGGAGGAGCAACCGGAGGGTAAAGCCAGAGGAAAGTGTAGAACATTGTGTGTGTGTGTGTGTGTGTGGCGTCTCACATGAGGTTGGCGTCCTTGGAAGACAGAAACGTCCACTCTTCCCCCTCTCTGGCTCCGCCCTCCTCCTTGACCACCCGCTGGATGGCCCTCCCCACCAGGCCGGACCCTCCGGTGACCAGCACCCTCATGGGAGCGGCGTAATCGGCCTGACAGCTCATCTGACCGACAGGACGCGAATATGAGCATCGAGGCCAAACGGGACCGCTCCACCCTCTTCCAAACCCCAGACTCAGCTGGTGACCTTTGACCCGGGCGACCCTGGTCCCAGAATACGCCCCTGGTGACTGACATGGGGGGGGGGGGGTCTTTCAGCCCCATCGTTGCCTTTAAACACCTCGGTCCAGCACATAAACCTCCATTTTTTGACACAACCATCAATATTTTACTGCCAAAACAGCGACGGAGTTGTGAATCCCACTGAAACGACCGTTACACATCCGACGTATCGCTGAGACGAGATGACGTAATTACGCGTTAACGTCTTGACGCCGTTTAACGGAAGTTTGCTTGCAGTTGTTAAGAGTGAACAAAAGGTGTGTTCGTACCTGCAGAGCGACTCCAGCAAGCTAATATCCAAAGTTGGTCTCGGCTAACAGGAAACCGGCGTCAACTTCTTTTCTCTTGAGTGACTTTTCGACACGAAAAATGAGCAAAATAAACTTAAACTGGACCTCAAAAGCCGCGTGACTCTATCATAACTCCGTAGAAACAAACGGGGCTCACTAGCAGCTCGCGAAGCGGGTCAATAACGGCAGTTTGATACCGGTTAGCCGGCTGCACACGGAGAGGCGGAAGAACCGGCGTCTGTCGAGCGAGTGAGCTTCCTGTCCAGATCTTCAAAATAAAAGGTGAAAACTTAAAAAAATAAAACTGCCTGAATTGACAGGTGGAGTTTTCCGGTTCGATATTTTGCATCAACGTGAATAGAAAAAAAAAGTTTAGATGTTCATGGTGAACTATTTTCTTTCGTCTTTATGTCGCGATCGAAACTTTTATTTCTGAGATTGAGCGCCACATCCGGTTTGTTAAGCGCTTGTGTGAAATAGTTTGAATTAAATTTGAAAAAGTGTTTAACTGAATAAACATCTGCGTTTCCTAAAATTCAGAAATTTAATATTTAGTTAAAAAAAAAGATATAACAGAAATGTCAAAGTAAAATGTATATACCTGCATATTTGTCATTTGGCTCTCTGTTGCTGCCCTCTGGTGGACAGCAGAGGCGCGGCGGGCCGTGCCGACGTCACTGACCGCCGGAGGTCACCCAGAGTTCACCAGACGCTCCGAGAACTCCGTCAGCTGGTGGAGAGTTCGCTGCATGCGTCGCGCCAACGTTTCTGCCGCAGACTTCAGGTCAGTTTAGCTGCGCGGCGCAACTTCTGAACCTTCTTATTTCGCAGTATTTTTCTCCAGCCTTTCTTTGAGTTGCTGTTTTTGTGTATTTGCTTCTTTTGGATTTTTATTCTTTTTGAGTATTTGCGTGAAACTGATTGATCCCTTTTCTTCATAAATTCCCACAACGTGAACAAACTGCAAACCTGGAAATTTATGGTACAAACAGCAATTGAGCATATTTGTAATATTTGTATTCTTTGGAATAATATATATATATATTCAGCTCAACTCAAAATTCATTTGTTTTTCCCTGGGTTATTCCTGTCTATGATTAATTTGAAGCATTCAGATATTAGAACAAAACAAACCCAAATAAGTCTGATTGTAATTGGACGTCTTCACTGGTTTGTCTGGAGTCGTTGCTTTTATTTCAGTGCAGAACACACAAAATGTACATGATGCATTTGGAAACGTTTCAGGAATAAGAGCTTTGTTTCCGTTCCCTTTCCAGCGGGATTCCCGAACGTTTCCTCCGTCTACTGAGGAGACGAGAACCTGCCGAAGAAGAGGATGGTCTTGGTCTTGTTGTGCCTGATGAAGAAGAGGAAGGGGTGGTCGGCCACAAAGTGCTCCTCCCTCACCATGCAGAAAGCGATCAAGCCCGCCGTGGCGGCGGCCGCCTCCGTGCCCTCCTCGTTCACCTCCACGAAGGCCTTGTGGGCCACGGTGGACAGGAACAGCCCGCCCTCGCCGTTCATGGCGGACAGGTCGGCTTTGGCGGCGCAGAACACGTCCGTCATGCCCAGCTTGGCCAGCGGCTCGTTCAGCTCGTGCTCGTCCTCCAGCTTGAACTTGGGCAGGTGGACGTGGACCTCCGAGTGGACGTCCATGTTGTCCCCGTTGGTCCACTCGTCCAGCAGCTCCTGTGTCAGCGCGCTCTGCACCTGCAGCGGGAAACACGCCTTTCATCAGGTTCCTGATCGGGAAGGAGTTCCTGCTCCGGAAGTTCCTGCGCTAAACGTTGCTGATGCTCCTCACAGCTGTTGGATCTGAGGTAAGTAGCCGGAATCCGAGATGAAATAACCCGTAAATCTGAGTCTGAGATTGAGTTTGACTCAAAAAGTCCTTAAAATCGGAGTTTCTCTCTATTCCAGTCACTTGTGTTCCGACTGCTTCTCAGTTACTTTAACTGAAACCCGACACAATCAACATACCTGTATTCTATATTTTGCACATTACTATAAATTCAGATGAATAATGCGTTTTCAAGCTTTAGCCAGACTAAATTTTGCCACATAGCCTTTATTTTGGATAAAATCGAGGGGGAAAAAGTAAATAAATTTATAATGATAGAAAAAAAAAGAAGAAAATTTTACCTGATGTGAACAACTCCAAAACTAAAATAATATAATAAAGAAAAAAAGCTAGAATAGAAAAATATTTTTTAATTTAAATGACTAAATTTATTTAGATTATTTAAATTACTTTAAATGACTTAATTATTGAAATTAAAATAAATATATTTGTAATTTATACTTTTTTTTTTAAAAAAATTAAATTTTAAAAATGTAATATTTTGTTTTTGTTGGAATTCTCCATCCTAATAATTACCTTTAATTCCTCTAAACTGGCTCAGTGTGTGACTGATGATGTAAGTTTTCGAACGGAGCTCAGCGCAGCAGCGGCTCGTCGCTCTCGTCGGGAGGCTCCTACCTTCAGCATCGGGTCGCTGCCGTCTTCCGACTCATCGGGCAGCAGGATGACCATGCTGAGCTCCTGCCCGACGTACGGGAGCTCCAGGATCTGCACGCCGTGCTCGGGGATGTAGTTGTACGGCAGCTTCTCTTTCTGGTACATCATCTGCACCGGAACGGACGCGTTCTGACGCCAAGAAAGACGCGGAAAGTCAGCGCGGCGATGCTGGAAAAGGCCTCGGTGTGTGGAGCTTTTCGGCTGCGTTTGCTGCTTACCCGCGAGACTTTGAAGGGCATCTCTTTGGTGTCTGCCGCGTTGAACTGGCTCATCCAGGTCCCCTTGAAGTAGATGGCGTTGACCAGAGCCAACCTGGTCATGGGCGAGACGGTTCCCGGCTTCAGGAGGTCTTTGATCTTATCTGGAGCGACAGAAAACGGAGTCAGGGCCGCGGCGAGGTTTCGCCTTTTGGCGCGCGCCGCTTCGAACTGCACGTCTGACTTTCTGTCTGCTCCTCCACCCAGCCGTTGATGTCCAGCCTGCTCTGCTCGGCGGCCCCGATGAAGTCCACGGCCTTCAGGTCGGCCTGGTAGAACTTCCTGGTGGCGTCCAGGAACTCCTGCGCTCGCCGGATTCACAGCGGTCGCGTCAGTCACCGAACATGGCGAACCGGCCAAACGTGCGAGAAGCGAAAAAAACCCACCGCGAGGAAGCTGGAGGTCTTCTCTCCGTACAGACGGTTGGCCAGTTTCAGGACGTACGGCGCAGACGGGGAGTGGATGGCGGCGTTGAGCGCCTGGAAGTCCGCGTGGACGTCGGCGCCGGAGCCAAACGAGAGCGCCTGTGTAGGGGGGGGGGGGGCAAAAAAACCTCAGAACTCCAAATGTGCGGGATGTCAAAACGAATCCAATGAAAAGGAGGTCTTGCTCATGAGTAACTATGAAGTTAACCGGTAATTTCCCACTAGAAAACTGGGAAGCTTCATTTAAAAGGGGAATCCAAGACTTTCAAATCAAAAGCATCTGATGAGTGACGCTTTTTATTGTGAAAATCTTCGGCCTGTCTGACATTTAACCAGCTGACGAGAGAGTCGGGGCGAGGCGAGACGTGGCGCCGGGAGTTTCTTTTATCACGGCGACCGTTTTTCAAACCAATTCAAACTTGGAGCCGGCCGTTTTTGATGAATGGCTTCTGTCTGGACGCCGTTCAGCCGAAGCTCCCAAACTTCCGACTCCAGAGCTGTAAATCAAACTTGTGATGACACCTTTCAACCTCCGAGCAGGTTTTTCCTCCTCTTTCAGCTTTTACAACGCTCTCGTTTCTGGCAAACAATGTGCACCTTGTTCCAGGTGCATTAACGGAGGTCAAAGTACGGCGGCGAGCGCACACGTCTACGAGCGAGGCGACGCGGCGGCGCTGCGGCGGCGCTGACCTGAGCCATCTGAGCGGCCGTGTCCCCTCGGGCCCCCAGGTAGACCATGGCCAGCGCCGAGCTGATGCTCAGCGGGGACACGAACACGTTGCCGGAGGGATTGGATTGGCTCAGCGTGCGGAGCAGCTCCAGGGCGAAGCAGGTGTTGGAGGTGCTGATGGACGCCATGTTTGGATGGTGTGCTGACCTTTCTGTGACAGGGGCGAGGAAGAGGAGGAGGAGGAGGAGGAAGCGGTTTGAGTTTTAGAGACCTGAGAGGAAAATCTACAAGTTACACTCATGTTTTTTTAAATGACATACAAAGTAGGAAAAAACCATCAAATTCACGTTGTTGAAGAACAAACGGAAGACTTCTGTTTCCTCCTGAACATTTGGGTGAAACTCTCACCATTTACTCAGAAATCACCGCCTTCTTTTTCAAGCAAGGCAGCGAATTCTGGTGTACATCGAAAAATTAAATATTTCTTCAACGACTTCATGCAAAAAAAGGTCGCAGCTTTTATTTTGAAGGTGGCCCGTTACTTTGAAACTAAACTTTTTAAAGCAGAATCTCAAAGAAAAGCAGCAAACAAAATATCCTGCAAAAAGAAGAAAGGCTTAAAATGACAACATTAAACATGCACGTATGATAAAAGAAATTGAGATGGTTGCTTGACTTGAAAGAAAACCGAATAAGACTTCGTATAAGATTCACCAACGATCGTTTTCAATCATTTACAACTATTGATCATTAGATATCCGATCATGTCTTGTTAATATTGTTCACTATTTGCTACTATTTTCAACTATTTTATTGGAGGAACATGAACTGAAGCGCTGCTGTAAGTTTATGGAGTAATGAAATGAACAATTTCTGTTCGACTTTGGGTTTTTTTCTTGAAACGGCAACAACTTTGAATTCCAGGCGTGGAACGAGATCCACTTTAGTGTTCCTGATTCAAGCAGAGACGGTCTGGAGTGTTTCTCTGAAGGGCTCGCAGCATGTAAACAGTGAAGCCAGCGTGACAGCTGCACAGTGTGAAAGGGGAGGGGGAGTCGGGGGGGGGGGGGGCACGCTTGGCCTGAAGCCCTGACATCGTGTAAAAGCTGTGATCACCACATTATAACTCTCGTTATTCATGGATTGAACCGCTACGATCCTGGAAGTTGCATAACAGGAGGTTTAGTTGACAATAGCAGTTTATAGTCGGGTTTATAGTCAGTAAAATGCTGCGTTACCGTGGCGATCTTCCGGCGGAGCCGCTGAGTTCTGAAAGGAAAGGAAAGTGAGGAGGAGGATGAGGAAGCAGGGAGTGAAGTAGGACGCCCCGGCGGGTGGTTTTTACGTCCGCAGGTCTGCTGCTGCTGCTGCTGCTGCTCCTTTATGAGGCGGCTCCGGATGGACTGTGCGCTCTGTGGGAGGGACGCGTGACTGGGCGATCAGTCACCGACGAGGAAACAAAAACGCCGTTTGAACAGCACAAAAACTCTGCTGCCTCACAGTCAAATACCTCCAGCAAGCCTGCGGGCGGGCGGGTGGGCAGGCGCGTGCCTGTGTACTTATACACCCGCATGTACTACAATGTATATCCCATGCTTTCCCACACATGAGTAATACGTTTATTGTATCGAAACCGGCGGGTCTGCACGGAGGCTGGGGCGTAGCGAGGACTTTCATGAGTCCAAAGTCCACCTGCTGAGCCCCACCCATTTAGGAGGGGGGGGAGGGGGGCACCGCCCAAACAGCTCAGCTGCTGATAAAGATAAAATACACAATGAATGAAGGATTCCTTGGTGTGTTTGTGGACTCGCTGTAAGACGAATGTCTTCAGGGAGAGGACGAGGAAACAAAAAGTGGCCCCGCCCTCATTTTATTTATTTTGCTAACAAAAACAAGCTCCCGTTCAATGTGTCAGTCAAAAGCGAACGCAAACTTTCGTGGGAAAAAGTTACAGATTGAAATTGAAAACTTAAAAAAAAAGTGTGTCTTTAAAACAGGCTTTTAATTTGAAAGATATTTTTTTGATTTGTGTGACTTTCTTTGCCGAAAGGAGTCAAAAATTTGAGCTGCGCCAGAACTGGAAGTCAGAATGACACACTTCCTGTCCGACACTTTTATTTTGAAGATATTTACACTTCAAGAGGGGCTGAGAATGCAGGAAAGGGGAGGAATTCGCGTATTTCGCGTGAAGTGAGTGACGGCGAGACGTCGGAGCTGACTGATGGAGGCGCTCGGGTCGTCGCGGGGACGAGCAAAGGTCACGACCGCCCAGACGTATCGTGCGCGGCGAGGCGTGTCGCCGTGATTTACCGAGCGGAGATTACGTCTCGTCACCGAGGCTTTGGCCGCGGCCCTGGCGACGAGTCGAACACGTTTCCACGGCGCCGCGGCCCCTCAGATGGCAGGCCTCGCTGTTGCATCACCTGCTTCCCCCTGAGTCACGCCCACTATAGAAACCGCCATTTTTAACCCGGGCGCTAAAATGGAGCTGCTCCTTTCTTTGGAAACGCTGGGATCGTTTTGTTGTTTTTATCTTTAGTCTTTGTGATTCCAGAGAAACACGTGAGAGTTCAGATAAATCAGTCGTACAGAGGTGGGGAAAACTTCATCTTTTTTTGTGCGTAAAGCAGTTTTGGTGATTTACTTTATAATTTAAAACATTCTTCCTTCAGTTTGTTGTTTAGGAGACGTGGTGGCCCTAAACTCGCAGAAGAAGGGGAAGATTGAACGTTTCCGCCACAAGAGGGCGCCACCGTGATGCGCGGTGACCGGATGGCAACATGCGATGAAAAGCCCCAATGAAGGTTTTTAAAAGATGATGTTTAGCTGTCAGATCCGAATGAAAATAGACCTCGTCTGGCTTTGTTTCCATAAATTTCCATGTTAATGATTCGAGGTTTGTCTCTTTAAACCGCAGCGTTTGTGTGCGACCAAAATAAAAGCTGGTTTTGCGCTGAGATCAGACACGGTCACGTGGCACCGGAACGGAGAGTGTGTAAAAACACGTGCGGCTTGGAAATAAGCTTCAGATTCAGCCGGGACTCAACATGTGGGGCCTGCATCACCGTCCCCCCTCAGTCACCCCCCCCCCTTTGACTCCGTGTGAGTGCGGGGGGGGGAGGACTCACCTGTCAGCCTCAATCGCCGCGTCTCGGAGGTGTTCTGTTCTCGCAGTTGACGTTGGCATTTCCATTAGCAGCAGCAGCATCATCTTTGTGTGCTGTCGACATGCTCCATCATCTCACCCCCCCACCTCACCCCACCCCCCCACTCATCACGCTACAAACGGCCTTGAGCGAGCCAAAGTTAAAAGTCGTATGTCACGTGAAAAAGTACGCGTGAGGCTCAAAGAAACTCAATTGTGGACAGAACAGGAGGCCTTTATTTTGAAAATACTGTGTATTTGACGCTTCCAGTTGTCGTACTTGTCCCATCGTGATCTGTTCTCACCAGTTTTACAGCTTAAAACTCATCCCCATCACATTGAATCGTTTGTTTTGAGGCTAAAGTGAACAGAGAGCCTTTTAAAGTGTTTCAGACTTATCAATTTATGTTTTGGTCCTTTTTTTCGGTGATTTTTCGGTTTATTTTTGTCTTTCGCCATTTTATATTGGAAGTTTTTGCACTTTTTCCATCTGTGTTCCAGTGTCGTTTCTCCGTCGATGCACAGATATGGTCAGAAAACTCATCTGAACGAGTGATTTAAGACCAAGGAAGAACCCGCGACACGTCGACTCAGCACAGATGTTTGTATCGTCTGTTCAATGTGACATATCAAGGTTTGACAGCGTCCCACCTCGTTGCGTGTCCGAGCGTCAAAAGAGAGATTGTTTTACACCGATGTGCCGGGCGCTCCGTCCCGCCGTGTGCACGGAGTCAGCTGGAGAACATACCAGGACCCCCGCGTCCCCCCAGCTCCTGTGAAGGATGCGTTGATGGACGGATGAATTGATGAATCGATGGGTTGGATTACATCGCGCTGTGACGCCATACGCCAATTTTTAGCTGTTTCACAAAGAGTGTGCCGTGGTTAGTTTGCTCCTCCCACACCAGGAAGAGCCCCCGATCGATGGTGTTCTGTGGTGGGAGGGGGTCTGAGTTTGAGGGTCCTCTGATGTTAACGCTTTCATGAAATGATGAGACCAAGATTACAGTAGTTTCTTGGATTATTCATTAGTTTAATTTTTTTTACATTTAATTATTTCCATGAAATTCTGCTTGCTTTTGTTATTTTTTTGGTGCAGATTTTCAAATTTTTTATTTTTTTTAAACTTTTTTTTAAATAAGCCAAATACTTTTTTTGAAATTGGTTTTTAGTAGGTTTTTTTTGGGTATTATTTTTAGCATTAGTACAATTTTTTGGGTGAATTCACTCACCTTGTTGAGACACTGAAACAGGATTGAAATGTGAATTTTCTGCTGCTGTTTAGTTACGATCAGTTCTGTAAAGCTGCAATTTCCAATTCCTGTGAATGCATCACAAGTTAGGAGGTGACTTACTAAGTTCTGAGAAGCGTCACTCAAGATGTTACCATGACGACGGTTGCCGCTGGAGGAGAGCTGCTTCTGATTGGCTCCTGGGTGCTCTTCATTGCCAAATATAGGAAAAAAATGATATTTTCTGTCTGATTCCAGTTAGCTCAAGTGAATTTGTGAACACACAACAATATTTAGTTAGTTTTTGTCATGTTTTTTGTATTTTTTATGACAGTTCATGAAACTGTAACTTGGGAGCAGTTGAAAGTCGGCTCGGTGGTGGTTTGGCACCTTCGGCCTGACAGGGAGGAGACCCGGTTCGATCCCGGGCCTTTCTGTGGGAGTTGGTTTGACTGGTTCGACTTCAGGCTTCCCTCCAGCAGCGGAGGAAGAACTTTGATTTCCCAGGTGGTCCGAAGCACGAGCGGACCCTCGCTGTGCGGCTGATGAATGTGTGAACAAATGCAGAACATGTTGCGTCTGCCTCTTGTGGCAACTTGACTATTGTCGGCTGAAGGTTAGTATGTGTATATATACATACATTTGTGTGTGTGTCTGTGTGTGTGTGTGTGTGTGTGTGTGTGTGTGTGTGTGTGTGTGTCTATTATTGTTCAAGTGTGTCTTAGGTAACAAGCCTCTTGAAGACCCCGGGGAAACATTTAGCCTGCGGCTATTATGCAAGCCATGCAGTTATTCAAGTGACTTGTAAAAGCGAGGAAGGACCCCTTTAAACGGCTAATTAGCGTGATTAGCATTATTAGCATTCATAAAGCCGCATTAAGTCAGCCGTAAACAGGGCCTGAAAGCAGCGAGCTGCTATTTTCGGTCGGGTGTCGCCTTGTTTTTGAACGCGAGTCGCTTTGAAGGCCGGCGGGGGTTGTTTGTGGTTTTATTTTGAAATTATATGGAGCGACCCTTTTACCTGACCCAGTCTTTAATTGAGCGGTGGCCCAGTTTGCTGTTAGGGAGAGAGGGTGCGGGTGAGATTTTTTTTAACCCTCATCATTGTTATTGGGGCTTATTTACAAGTGGGACATGAAAGGGGACCAGCGGAGGGGGGGGGGGGTGCTCAACTCGCCTCACCTTCATCCTTCACGAAGGGCGCCGGTGCAGACCTGCAGCGACCGGGGCTTAAGTTACCTGGTTTTCCAGGAGCACAGATCACTAAACAAATAAAAGACTTATCCTCCTGCCGCCCTCTGATTGGCCGCTCGGCGCGTCCCCGTCCGGCTCGTCCAAGGTGACGGATGGACGGACAGGTGGACGGATCCGGCTCATTAGCCGGCGTGAGCCCGCACGCTTCGCGCCGACCTTTTTTTGATGCCTGCCATCACACGTGCAAAAGTTTCCTCTCCCACAATCCTCCTGGTCTCCGGATCGGTAGCCGGCGGCATCGGGCGTCGCCCGCTCGCTCTCCTGTTTCACTGGAAACGGCTCCAATTCCCTGCGCCATAATCTCTGTTTATTTACAGTATTAATGTTCGGAACAAATACTTTGCTCCGGAAGAGCAACACACATAAGTGAATTCGTTTCGGCCTTAAACAGACGGGTGAATTATAAAAAAAAAACCCATCTAAAAATACAGTTAAAATAACATGTGAGCATCGTGATGTTTTATTGTACATTCAATCGAATTCGATGGATAAAGATAAGGAATAGGAAAATTTTTTTAGCATATATTATCAGATATTTTAACAGATAAATAGATCAAATTAGGAAGTTATTTTAATTCAACTTACATATAAGACAACAAGAGGCAAAGTGGCAAAGACATAAAGTTTAAGAAACATTGTTTTAATCAGCTGTATTTGTTCAATAATGATTAATTTCTGCCGTTACTGTTTTTTTATTCTTATTGTCATTGAAATGAGGACATAAAAGGGTTGTTTTTGTTTTGCACCTTCCACACACACACACACACACACACACACACACACACACACACACACACACACACTAGCACTTGGAAAAGAAATGTAAATAAACGTATGTGCGGATTGGTTGTTTGTTCCACGACAATGTAGAATGTGAGCTGGAGGCCGAGATCCAACGACCCACTGATGTAAATTTATGGCACTTCAAATAGCACCTGCCCCCCCTCCCCTGCACCCCCCCCCCCCCACCCTAAGCTGTCCTCGGTGTGTTATTGAGTCGGCGTTGGGGGTTAAAGAGTTTGACTCATCACTTACTTTGTCCCGGGTTCGCCTCCCGACCGTAAATCAGAGCGGCGAGGCGCTCGGCGCTTCGGGAGCGGCGCTCTCTTGATTTCCTTCCAGGAGTGAAACCAGAAGATGGCCGCAGCTGCCAACTGCGCGCTGAGCAGCGGAGGTGCCGTCGGGACACGTTTGCTCAACCCGGAGACGGATCTTCTTGGAGCGGCCGCGGCGAAAAACCTCACGTCCCGGCGTTCGCCTGAGCTAATTGACTTCGTCGCCGCTGCGTCTCGAATTGTGCCGTCTGCGATCTTTCTCGTCCAGCTTCGCGCTGGCGTCGTCGTCGTTGACACTCTGGTCGAGCAGCGAGAGGAGCCTCGTTGCTGGTTTGCCGCCGAGTTCGGTGCCGGATTTCGCGGCCCGAAGTGCCGCCAAAACCAGCTTAGAGCGGAAGTGTGAAAACAACACGACACACTTTATCTGAAGT
>JASSRZ010000055.1:18412845-18428389 GCA_032164315.1 Malacoctenus gilli
GGGGATTCTCACCCACACTGATACAGACCAAACAAACCAAACTCCTCACATTTACATGAGTATGTACTATATTCATGGACATCCGCCCACGTGGACACAACGCACAGCAGACTCGGTGTCGCCCCCCCGCCCCCCCGCCCCCCACTTAGCCTTATCTCAGCTGACAGCGCGCCGCCATATCTGTTTCCCGAGCCGCGCACGCACAGAGATAATTGCCGGATTTTAATTTCAGAGCGCGCCGCACGAAACGTTGATTGAACGGAAGCAGGCGCAGCGCCGCGATTCAGCGCCGAGTATTTAGGTCTGATACTTTACACCCGGCTGAGACGCCCACCGCCGTGTCGGAGGGAAATAAATAACTCACAAATCAAAGGTTACCCAGTTTTTTTTATGTGGCGCCCCCTGGATTGTGTTTTAGGAACAGCTGTGGACCCTTTCTCCCATCTCTGAAAGGTTCCTGTGAAGGCCACGCCCACTTTTCACCAACATGCAAAAAACGTGGAACCAGGCGAAAGGTGTCTTTTGTCCCCACTTTTAATTTGACGTTTGACGGAAAAAAACCTGCATGTCGACAGAAACTGACGTAGCAGGTAGCTACGCCTCGCAGACTTTGGCCCCGCCCCTTGCTACAACACAGAAGCATTGGCCCCTCCCTATTAGAGCATGCCCCGCCCAACATTATGTGGAAAAACCTTTGGCCCCTCCCACATAACATGGGAATACATTGTCCTCCGAATCCTTCTTAAACTGCTTAAATGTTCCAAAAGAACCTTTTTTTTTACATTTTAATCAAAATCTGTGAAGTTTTCACTGGTTTCTGTCGGACTTCGCGACACAAACCCTCATTTGCATGTTGTAGCAACACAAAGCTCTGCGTCAGTGTTTTGTGGTCACAACAATGTGCAAAGCAAAGCTCTGTGTGAACAGCTGCTGATAATCAAGAAATAGTGCCACTGATTAGGTCACTGCTCTCATCTTCTATTTCCATATGTGTTAAACACACATGATACAAGGTGTAAATGAGCGAGATTTAAAGCCGTCAGGAGACGTCATCGCTGCGCAACGCCAGCGCCCACGATTCCCCGTCTTTGAGCTCAACTGGGTCAAACAGGAAGAACTGGAGCGCTGCTGGAACTAAAGCCGGGGACCATCCAGGAGGTTCTTCACTTCAGAAAGGTTCCCGGAAGATTACACCGTGTTGCTTTGGGCAAAAACAGAGTTTTAGTTGGAAGTTTTGGCAGTTTTCTTGTTGCTCAAATGAGTCTTTTAAACTAAGAAAGTAAAAAAACTTCACACATATGTTTTGGTTTTGTCTAATGAAACTCTTGGTTTTGTTCCAACTTCACGCTCATAACGTTTTGGTCTCATTTTGGTCGCTTCCTCCAAAAGTCTTGGTCATGTCTAAAGGTTTGAAGTTTTGGCCCCAACTTTGGTCCTCTGGGTTTTGTTCCAGTCATCCTGAAAGACTTTTTATCTTCTTGGTCTCGGTATTCCCTAGTTGCTGTCATGTCTTTGGTCTTATTTTGGTTTTGGGACTTTCTCGTCCTGTCACGTCTTGGTCTTTGTGTTTTGGTCATGTTACGTTTCAGACTCTGTCATGGTCCGGGTCTTGGTGGTTTTTAGTTTAGTCATGTCTTGTTTTCGGTCTTCGTCCCATCTCGTCTCATTTGGGTTTTGGTACTCCCTGGTGTCACTCATGTCTGTGGTCTTGTTTTGGTATTCTGCAGTCTTAGTCACATATGGTCTTGTTTTGGTCTCGGTACTGTTTCATCTCATTTATGTTTGGGTCTTGGTACTTTTTAGTGTTTGTCATGTTTTAGTCTTGGTTCTTATTAATCTTTGTCATGTCTTGTTTTTGGTCTTGGTCCCGTCTCGTCTCATTCATGTTTGGGTCTTTGTACTTCCTGGTGTCAGTCATGTATGGTCTTGTATGGGTCTCGGTCCTGTCCCGTCTCATTCATGCTGTGGCCTTGGTACTTATTGATCTCAGTCATGTTTGGGTCTCGGTCCTGTCTCGTCTCATTTGGGTTTTGGTACTCCCTGGTGTCACTCATGTCTTGGTCTTGTTTTGGTATTCTGCAGTCTCAGTCATGGAAGTTCTTATTTTGGTCTTGGTCCTGTCTTGTCTCTTTCATGTTTGGGTCTCGGTACTTATTAGTGTTTGTCATGTTTTGGTCTTGGTTCTTATTAATCTTTGTCATGTCTTGTTCTTGGTCCCGTCTTGTCTCATTCATGTTTGGGTCTTGGTACTCCCTGGTGTCAGTCATGTGTGGTCTTGTTTTTGGTCTTGGTCCCGTCTCCTCTCATTCATGTTGTTGTTTTGGTACTTATGAATCACTCTCATGTTTGGGTCTCAGTCTTGTCTAGTCTCATTCATATTCTGGTCTCAGTCCCATCTCGTCTCATTCATGTTGTGGCCTTGGTACTTAATCCCTCTCATGTTTGGGTCTCGGTCCCGTCTCGTCTCATTCACGTTGTGGTTTGGGTGCGCTCTTTGGCGGCCTCCCTGCTTGTATTTGACAGGGTTGTTTTCTGTCATCGCCATGCTCTTGCGGCACACTCGGTATTTTCGTGGGGATTAGAGCGATGCCCATCTGCCTGTTTTTGTTTATTTCTCCTCTGGCTGCTCTGTACCCGTCTAAACATACACCGGTGGACTCACACAGTCCTCGGGGGTCCTCATGATTCATCGCTACTTTAAAAGTTATGAGACACATGCGGTTCTTCCTATCAGTTACATGGGGGGATTATGATGGAGAAGACAGATAGGAACCCCCCTGCTGTTTTATAGAGGGGGGATTAGCAGAGGGCCGCCAAGCAAAGCAAACATACACAAAACTGCGGCATCGCCGCTGCCGCGCATGCACACGCCCGACTCAGACGCATACCACGCATTATGTAACGGCCGGTTCAAGCAGCAACTGGAATGAGTCAAAGCGGCATCAATGGAAAGCAGTTTAATCAGCTTTAATTCCCGTCTGCCTGGCAACAAGCGCGTCCGACAGCTCGGGCCCCCTAACGGTTTTTTCCGCCGTCATCTGGGCTTCTCCTTTTCGGGACGGTGGCGCGACCCTTGACCGACACCGTGTACTACGGGGCACCCAAAATAAAGCCTTCAAATGCGAGTGACCCGGGGTCGCCCAGGGTGCAGGAGGGCTTCTGGGGGCCGCGAGCCGTCTCAGCGCCAGCTGACACCATCAAAACAGGCACGAGAGGTCTTGTATGGCAAAACACCAAATTTAAAAGCGCCAACTGGGCGGTGGTCCAAGACTGTTGTGTCTCACAGCGAGTCTGGAAGGAGGACTTCATTGTCAAGTACTGTTAAACACTCAAAACACAAATATTTTGAGTTCTATCCCACAGGAAACCTTCAAACTTGACCCGTACCTCCAGAAAAATGTTGTCTGAGTCCAACTTGTTAAGGTGTTTCTCCAGTAAACAGGAGTTTAACAAAACAGTAAAGGTCACAACAACAAAGCCAACAGTCACTGAGGACAACAGCTTCAGGTAATTTTCAAACAACATCAAGATCAATAAAAGGAGATATAAAGTATCAGAGCATGAACACTGTTACTCCCCCAAATTGTAGACCTCTTATTTTTGAAATACTGGCTTTTAGACTGAAATGGACACAAATGTCCAACACTCAAAACAAAAATACTTTGAGTTTTATCCCAGAGGAAACCTTCAAACTTGACCCGTACCTCCAGAAAAATCTTGTGTCAGTCTTACTTATTAAGGTGTTTCTCCAGTAAACAGGAGTTTAACAAAACAGTAAAGGTCAGAGCAACAAAGCCAACAGTCACTGAAGACAACAGCTTCAGCTAATGTTCAAATAACATCCTGCATACAGTCAAGAGATCAATAAAAGGAGATATAAAGTATCAGAACATGAACACTGTTACTCCCCAAAAATGTAGACCTCTTATTTTGAAATACTGGCTTTTAGACTGAAATAGACTGAATTTCCAACTTTAAATGCACAGTTTCTTGCGGACGAGTGACTTTGTTCTCTCCCCGTGCACTGTTGCTGTACGTTGGGCGCTCTGTGCTGTGCGAGTGTGTTTGTCTCGTTTGTCTGGCCTGAGCTGACGTCTCCCCGTTTCGAGGAAAAGCGGCTAATTGCAGTTAAAGCGAAGGCAAAGGAGGAAGAGTAAAAGGGGATTTGAGGCTCTGCCCGCGGCAGATAAATCAGGTAAAGAGCAGAGACAGCTGCATCGCTGGCTTCTCTCGGGGTTTTAGCACTTTGAACTGAAATCCAACCCTCCGAGAGCTTCTGATTGCTGGACGACCAGCGCTGCCGCTGGCCGCAGCGTCCGGGGCGGCGGTGCATTAGAGGCTCACGCGCCGCCGCCGCCCGAACTGCAGCCACTCGCTGACCTCTGTAATTGTCAAGCAAAGGCAGGACATTTACACGCCGGGGGTATAAATATCCACGGCGGTGATCTTCCATGACTCCTCCTCCTCCGCCTCCTCCTCCTCCTCCTCCTCCCGGAGGCTCAGCAGGTAGAGCGCAGCAGAAAGCCAGCTGTCGCCAGCAGGCGTCAGGGCGGATTTCTCCGCCACATCATCAGTCATCTCGTTTGGACCGGGGAGCCGGCGGTCCCGTCGGAGGGGCCGGATCAAAGCTTGATGGGCTGCAGAGCTATTTCAACTGCGTAGATTAGCGCCGGCCAACAGGCTCCGCGACTCTGTTAATCCCGGCCGAGCAATCCTTTTAGTATCGCTTGTTGCACGATGGAGGTGAAAGCAATGGTGCAAATCACTGAACAGGCCTGCAGCCATAATGGTATTCTCTGGATTTTTAGCATTAAACACGCTGCAAAAGGATCATTTCTTAGCTGTTTCACCTCCGCTGTGGATTACTTTCTACTGATTCTCCTCTTAAACAATCTTAAGATAGTAAACGACACTCGTCGTGTCTCAAAAATCTTCAAATAACGTCATGAAATTGTTCAGATTCGTCTTGTTCGCAGCCTCGAAAAGTAAAGACGTTTTAATTTACGAGGATTTCAAAGTGTCGTGAAGTCCGTTTATTCCGTTTCTTGTTGATGTCGGGTCAAGGCAGGCGACAAAGTCAGGAGGACACACGCAGAAGTCACCAGTCGATCCAGTGGTGTGTTTTTGCACTGTGGGAATCAAACCCATGCGTGCTCAGGGAGAACATGCAAACACAGAAACACAGAAAAGCCTCCGAAAACAGAATCGCCTCGAGTTCCCACCAAGAAACCTCTTCGGTTCTCCCCAAACTTGCATGTTTTCACTCTGTGACGCTGAAACGACTCATTTACATCGGTTGATCTTACAAGTAAGTGATGAACAGTTGCGTTGTTGCATTTTCAGGCCGGAAAAGAAGACTCTGTGCAACGAGTCCGCCAAGAAGAATGGAAAGTTCTCCTCGTCCGCCGTGCCGCCGCCGATCCCCATGTCGCCCATCGTGGAGAAGATGGAGGGACTGAAGGCCATCCGCAACCGCAGCAACAGCCTCCGCCTGGGCCGGCTGGCCTTCTACCGCCACCTGGAGAAGGTGGAGACCATGCGCAGCTTCTGGGAGCTCAAGCACGTGGAGCTGGAGGGAGGAAGCCAGCAGGTAGGAGACCCCTCGAGCTAACGAGGCTAACGGCTTCATCAGAGACCCCGAGGCCAACGTGTTTATTGGGCCGAATCAGTGAGTGGTGGCAAACGCTTCCCGCCCGCCTGCCCGCCGTGAGCGTCACTGGGCTGTAATGGATTACTGGGCAGAACTCAGTCACCCTGCTGCCAGATTCAGTTACTCCATCTAACTTGGTCGAGCTCATTTGTCAAACGTTCCTTCAGACATTTTACAAATTTAGACCGTTTTCCGAAACCTATTGGATTACTGCTGACGGTTTTCATGAATGGGGACCAGTCAGCAGTGAAAACACTCGTCCAATAACAATAACAAGAAAATAAAGATTAAAATCTCCCGAGGAAAAATTTAATTGTGACATTTTTTGATTTGTATCAATTTAAAACCTGCTAAAAAATGATCATTTTGGAGTAAACAACATGCGACGTGTGTTGTTTCATATTCAAACCATCGTTATGATCAAACGTTTCGATAAAACTTTAAAATCCAACTTCAAATGTTTCGAATTTCTTCATTTTTCTTTAATCAATTTGTTTATTTATTCACTCAGTCACGCACCTTTCTAATAAATCATTAACACTACATCACACAATCCTTTTATCCCTAAAACAAAATAAATAACACGAATATTTAATCTTAGAATGATTGTTAATTAACTTAATTAGTAATTACACTTTATTCTTCTTGTTTTTATTGTTAATGTTTTTGTTGAGTCATCTGAAACTTTGGCGGCGGCCTCGCTCGCCACACTGCGGCCGTTTGGCCCGTTTTGATGTCGAGACGCCAGCGTGGTCGGTTGTTTTGCCCCCCGATGGTGGAAACACGTGCTCACTCTGAGCCGCCACCATCTGTGTGTGAGCGGCAGCAGAAGAAGAAAAAAGGGAGCTGAAATAGTGAGCAGCAAACACTCCTCCAGTCCTCCAACCACCTGTCCGTAGCCACAACGTGCACCGACAGGTGGAGCACAGCTCGTCCACCAGAGGGCGCTGCAGATCTTCCCATGCTTTTTGACAGCCTGCTTGAACCTCTTCAACTCAGACTGACACACACACACACACACACACACACACACACACACACACACACACACACACACACGAACTTTGCTGATTGCACTAGAGGGCGACGTTGGACCACTTTGCTCTGCTCGTGTTGGACGCATACAAATTGCAGTGCAGCCTCTGCAAATTCAAGCTGTTCAGACAGTTTACCATCAATTTCATGTAAACAGTAACACTCAAAATAAGACTTATTCAAAGCATCATGTTGATTTAATTTGTGACTTTCGTCTAGAGCCAGAATTCGAGGAAAACCCTGGATTTTCACCCTCAGATTAACTCACTGTCAATATCCAATCCATAATAACGGAGGAAATTCAGACGGGTTGTTCAATTTTGGGAATAAACCCTCTAAATTATTGATTTCAGGAATAAAGACAATAAACACAAAGGTATAAATCTGTAAACATCAGTAGTTTATCTGTATATTCTTACAATGAGGCAACACACGATTTCAACACGTTCAAGAAGGAACCGTACTCGGTACTCTGGCAGCTCCTCAGTTCATGTCCTCACATCTGAACTCCGATTCAAGTGTCCACTCGTCCGTCCGCTCGTCCATTCACTCGTCCACCTGCATCCATTCATGATTCAGACACCACAAACCGTCCACCAGACTCGGGATCCGCCCCGCGCTGCACGTCTCCTCAGGTTTCCCCCGGGAATGGTTTTCCTCGCAGGGGTCCTGCGCTGTCACCCCAGTGACCTCCCACACCAACAACCCCCCCCCCCCCAACCCTCTCATACCCCCCCCCCCCACCCCACCCCGCCCCGACCCCCGCCAGCTGTTGTTGCTTTTTTAAAAACAACTTGTTTTGCAGCGCTGCTCCAGTAAAAGACGCTTCAAATGACACACGAACACCTGCAACATCTTTTGTCTTTGTAAAAAAATTCACTTACACTTTTTTAAAATTATTTTTTGAAATATAATAAACAAATTTAAAATAATTCATAACAAAATCATGAATGTTTCAGATTTTTAAAAATAATTCAACTTATGAAAATTTATCATAAATGAATGAAAAAATAAAATAAATAAATAAACAAGAAAATAAACCTTAGTGTGTTTTTGTTCTGTTTTAATCGCTTGTTAAAAAATCAGGCAAAAGCACCAGAAGCTTTTAATGAGTTCCCTTCACTGAAGCTGCAGTCGTTGACACACTGTAAAACGACGTGTTTGTCAGGCAGCAGCGGCGACCCGATCCGCCGGCTGCAGCGGCCGCATTCCTGCGCAGTGTAAATCAGCCGCTCGGTGCCGCACAGAAAGATGTCACGCACACAGAGGCCAGCACACTGTCCTAAAAGGGGACCGCGGCGCGCTGCTGACAGACCGCGCAGAGCAGGAGCCCAGCGTGTCGGGCTATAGGTGGACGGTACTCAATGTACGCAGGAGGAGGAGGAGGAACAGGAGGAGGAGGAGGAGGAGGAGCAGGAGTGACAGTTTCTACATCACGTCTTTGTAAATTAGGACGTCTGAAAACCTCAGACAGATTCTGGACCGTCGATCACGCAATTAAGCTTTATTTATAAAGTAGTTTGAGACAGTAAAAGTAGCTCTGTTTTTTGCAGGCAACTGATGAAGATTAAAGGGAAAATATTGCAAATACTGATTCATAGATACATCAACATACATGCCTGCACACACTGAGTTACATGTACAGGTCAGTAGAGTATCCAAAAATCCTTCTCCAGTAAAAGTATTGTTATTTCCCAATAATATTACTCAAGAAAAACAAGTAGTAGATTCCAAAAGATTACATAAGTACAAGTAATTGAGTAGTGGTCATAAAATCTACAAGAGTACTGAGTAATTGTGACCTAACCTCAAGTAGCGATGGCAGTTTACATCTTGGCAGTTCACGTAAAATACTGCAGTATTACTTTTAGGAATATGACAAATACTTTTGCAGTAAAACGACAGGACTACAGTTCAGTAATGAATCATTTTCGTTAAATTATTTGAGACGTCGGGAGTTACAGTGAAGCTGTTTGTATTCGCGGTTCCCTCGTGGGCGAAAATCAACCAAAACCGCGTCGAGTCGAGTCAAGTCGAGGCGAGCGGCGTTCGGGTTGTGCGACGAGAACGCAGCGAGCGCGTTTCAGGGCGCGGGACACCGGGCCGTGTTTGGTTTGAGGACGCTCGTCGTGTGTCTGCGAGTTGTTTCTATGTCGTAAAACGCTGTAACTGGAGAGTCGTCCCACTTCGGGCCTCACTGGGTTCCTCCGCCGCCGCGCTGTTGTCACCTGTGCTGGGAGAAATTAGACCGAGCAGCGGCAGCGGTGGCGGCCGCGGTTGACGGTTCGAGTCCGCCCCTGGACTGTGGGTGTGAACGGGCGAAGCTAAATGTGGTGAGAAATGTGCTCCGCAAGTGGAGTCATTTCACTTTGGCGCCGCTATCGTCCGCCATGTTTCATGACTGTGTGGGTTCTTGCGAAGGCGCGCGGCGGCGGCGCAGCGGCCGCAACGTCTGGCGGCAGCGGCGGCGTGCACGCATGTGTGAAGTGCTGCGTCCGAAGTTAAAGGATATCGCGGGGGTCTCGCTGACATGCCAGCCGGCAGCGGCAGCCGGCATCTGATTCTGCGTATTGCACTGACACCCTCAACCCGACACCACCTGTCCCCTTCTCGTCTCGGAGACAGCGCGTCCTCTCCTTTTAGGTCGAGTGGTGGGAGGTGGGCAGGCAGGCAGGCCCGCCGGCTGCAGGGTGAATGGGTGGCCCCCCGTCCACACACAAACTCTGTCCTTGTGCGAGTCCGCAGCGCGCAGGAGATCCAGAGTCCAACGTGCCGCCACCGCCGCCGCCGCGCCGAATCGCAGCGTCCCGACTCATGTCGACGAGTCGCCGCGCGTGACCGGAGGCTCCGTCGGCACGCGCAGCAGCGAGTTTGGGATAGAGCAGAGACGGTGCAGGTGCACAACGCCGGGCGCCATGGAGAACTTCCTGCGCGATAAAGACCTGTGGATATTCGGGAGCATGTGTCTGATGGCCACGTTTCTGTGGCGACGCTTGTGGAAATTATTCTCCTTCAAAAAGAAGAGAAGAGCCACGACGTCTGAAGACGCACAGGTAACGCGAGAGGAGGAGGAGGAGGAGGAGGAGGTGGCGGCGGCGACGCACCTGTGTGCTGCATGTGAATCTGGGAGCGTGCCCGGCCTTCATTCATCACCTGTCGCGTGGTGGATTATGAAGGAGCCCGCTGAGAAGCTGCCGGCCTGCATGAGGCGGGAATTCAAGTAAAGGATGTTGTCACATTAACGCCTTCACTCCACGGTCTGCGACGCCGACGCGATGCCAACCAGACTCCTTTTTCACGTGAATGTCGGAGGAACGGAAAGCTTCGTTCACTTCCTGTTGTCCGTGTGACGATGCGACTGGTCCGAGAGTTCAGTCTGTGTCCGAGCGGCGAGGAGTCGCTCAACGGTGGGTTAGTTTAGGATCAGCATTCAGGAAGTGAAGTAAATCTTTCTCTTGGCGCCTCATGAAGAACCCAAACGAGATTGAATAAACATCACAACAAATAACTTCAAATTTCTCCCACAAGGAGACTAATTTTGCGGCTATAAAATCTGGACTGTCGTGTTTTCTTTTCGAGGAAACAAACTGAACAAAGTTGCAGAAGCAGAACGACTTCGGTGACGTTCAGGTGTCAGTTTTTGGCGCCTCGCACCAAACAGTCGTGTCGGTGTCGTCCATTCGTGGAAGTGAGTCACCCAAACCTTCGAGAGCAGCAGAAAGCGAGCGGAGAGCCCCGAAGAACGAGTCGTGACCCACTTCCACTGGCATCCCGGTTTTGCTTGACCGACATCTGAAGGTCACATAGCTCGCGGTCGTCCGTGCAGCCGGTCCCAAAACTGCAGGCGGCCCAAACCTCTGGCTGCGCAGATCACGGCGTCGACACTCGCGATGAACCAAACGCAGCTTCAATCACAAAAAAAGGGCCAAGATGATCTAAAACAGGAGAAGATTTGGTGGCTCTGAGATCACTTTTGCTTTGTGGGTCAGAAAAGGGAGGAAGATGCTCTAAAATCAGGATCCGAAAGACAGGCCAACTAATCTGAAGGTACAACTGTTAATCACAGCAAGTTTGCAAGCTAATGCTAATGTCTTTAGTATCAGGAGGAAGAGTTCAGGGAGAACTTGCTGCTCCTCTTGTGGTATACAGGAGTTTAGTGAAACAATAACAGGACCTGCTCAGGTCTAATGAGATCAAGGCCACGTAAGTGAGCTTTGCTGTGCGTAGATCTAGCAGGTGGTGTGAGGAAGATGCTCTAAAATCAGGATCTGAAAGAGAAGTCTTCAAGTGTCAGGAGGAAGAGTTCAGGGAGAACTCGGTGCTTGTTTGTGGTACACAGGAGTTTAGTGAAATGATAACCGGACCTGCTGAGGTCTAGAGAGATGAAGGCCACTGTGTGGGTGAATCTAGCTGATCACATGGCACGAGGAAGATGCTCTAAAATCTGAACGTCTGTATTTCTTTGAGGAAGTGACGGAAGTCGAAGTAAACGACCAGAAACGGCTGAAGTCTGCGGCCTTCTTCAGTGATAAACAGGAGTTTAGTGAAACGATAACATCGCTCCTTTTTTACAGGAGAAAGTCGGACAGCGAGAGAGACAGCAGTTCTGCGGCTTTCCCTGACTGACTCATTTCATGGTGAATTCTTTCAACTCTCGACGACTCCCTGCCGAATCGCCCGCAGCTGTTTTCCTATCGACGGTTCGCGGCGTTGGCTCGAGCTGCTGATGTGCGAACAACGCGCCGCCGCTGCCGCCGCCGCCGCAGTCACGGCGCGGCCGCAGCGGCGTCTGGCAGGCGACGCCGTATTTCACTCCTCCGAGGCCGAGCGCGCGAGTTCGCTGTCAGTGGAAAAGCGTCACGTCATCAGACATGCGTCACACTCGCATGTCACCGGGAGTGACATCTAAATTCTGTCACGCAGCACATGACTCTGCGCCCCCCCCCGGCCCCCCCCCCCCCACCATGTCTGGTATAAACCGGTTTATTACTCCGACGTGAGCCGACAGGAAGCGAACGTAATCGACTCCTCATAAAGCGGAGCGCAGCGGCGCTTTGCAGCCGTCGGAGCGGCGGACGGCGTCAGCTGAATATTTTTATTATGTTGTCTTGTTGTCGGGCTGACAGTGGACTCATTACCGCCAGATTTATCGCGCTGTTTATGTTTGGGTCCAACGGCGGCAACACGCTCCCGCCGCAGGAAACGCATCGTAAAAACCACAAACATAAACAATCAGTCGGAAATAAGATTTAAGGGAGGAGTTTCGACTTTCTCCACTTTATGTCCTCCTGAGATGCTTCACCAACTCTGGTCTTCTGCCTTCGTTTAACCTTTATTCTCTAATTATGTTGTTATAATTCAATCTTCATTTGACGCCTTTCGTCTTCGGCTCAAACCAAAAGACAACATCTTAAAGTTCAGGTGTTTCCTCGAAAAACACAGAAACACCATCACTGTTTACTTCGTACTTTAAAAGTGTCAAATTTCAACAGTTTATAGCAGAGTCCCACCCAAAAAACTCACATTTTTGGTGTTTCCTGTTGTCAATATTACAAATATTATCGCAATTTCTATTAATTTGTTGTTTCTTATCTACAACACCAATAAGCAGCAAGAATGCAGCAGTTTGTGCAACGTATAATGAAGTGATTTCAATAAATTACAGTAATAAAACAAACTTTCACACAGAAATCGTAGTTGGAGGTGACGTGACAGAAAAAAAGAACCAAACTTGGCAGTTTTTTCTCTCAAAAACTTCCCGAAAAGTGTAAATTTAGCAGAAAAAACACGTGGAAGAAGCGATTGAATGGAGGATCTTTCGCTGCAGCGGTCGTGTGTGGCGTTGGCAGAAGACGCGGCGCCCGGCGCTAATGCGCATGTGAGCGCGGCTAATGTGAGAAGCGCTTCTCCGGCCTCGGACTCTCGCGCTCGCATAGCTCCGACAAAATTAGCACGCAAACAAATATAAGAGGGATCGAGGGGAGCCCATAATGGTTTCAAGTGATTAGAAACGCAGCCAGAGACCCTCACCGAGGGGGACCTCTGCACTTCTATTCGCCATCTATCTATCTGTCTATCTATCTATCTATCTGTCTGTCTGTCTGTCTGTCTGTCTGTCTATCTATCTATCTATCTCTATTTATCTATCTCTATTTCTCTATCTCTCTCTTTTTATCTATCTATCTATCTATCTATCTATCTATCTATCTATCTATCTATCTATCTATCTATCTGTCTGTCTGTCTGTCTGTCTGTCTGTCTGTCTGTCTGTCTCTATGTCTCTATGTCTCTATGTCTCTATCTATCTCTCTCTCCCTCTCTCTCTCTATCTATCTATCTATCATGAATCTAGATAAGTTTTTTTTTAATTTTGCTTCAATTTTTCTTCCAAAAAAGGCGACTGCTCTGATTTCAGATGTATAAACACACTGCAGTGAAGCCAAACCCTTCAAAATAAAAGCTCTGGCCAGTTTTCTCCCAGTTCTAGAAAGGATCCTGAAATTGTTTTCTTTGTGTTTTTGTTCAAGTTGCAATTTCAGATCTGATTATTTGTAGTCAGATTACATTTCTGACTGAGGAAAACTTATGTTTTAGTTATGTTATGTTTAGTTTATGTTTTGTGTTATTTCATTGAATCTGAAAGAGTCACTTGCCTTCAACTCGTTCTTTTATTTTGACACAAACATATTAAGTAAAACTTGGTGGTTACACAGAAATACTCTCCTCAGTTTAGCCAAATATTTGAACAAAAACTGTAAAATTCTGCTTGTTTTAGTAAAGAATCAAGTTTTATGAGCACTCACGTAAAGAAACATGTCGTCTGCATACAAACGACGCAAACAAACACACTTGACAACTACATGTACTGTAAGGAATAGTGTGTACGTCTATGATTGCAGCTGGATTAAGGGAGCATCTGTGAAGACACTGATGAAGGACCCGCCTTGTCCTCAATGGAGGTCAAACTTTACATAGTTTTATTACTCAGAATGCGCGGCGCAGTTTGTTTACACGCTGTGAATTTTTAGCGGCATAGCTGGAGCGACGCCGCGCTATTTTATAGTGATCGGATTTGACCGGCTCGCTGTCGGAGGAACCGCGTTTTTCTCCCGTCAGACGTTCGACTCCATCTTTATCCCGCCGCCGCCGCGGCCCCCTCATTCCAGGAGGCGGCGGCGGGGAAAGAGCCGTTTTCACCCGGACGCCTCAGGCCTCTGCGCCGGTGTCCGCTTTCACACGCGCGCACACACACGCACACACACACACACACACACACACACACACACACACAAGATAACAAGAAAAGTGAGAGACCGAGTCGTTCTCTGCATGTTGCTTTTTTTTCCAAAATAAAACTCCACAATAAAGATCAAATAAGAACAACTATCTCAAGAACATCAGCCCAACAGAAAAGAAGGAGTTTGTGTGTTTTAGCTTTAAAAACAGGGGGGAAACGAACGAGGCCAGGGTATGGAACTCTCCAGAAACTCGAAGAATAAGGAACGTATTAATAATGTAACTCAAAAAATAGGCAAAAGATAAAGATCTTAGCGTTGCAAAAGTAATGTAATTGGGTCCACAGTGCTGTGTGAAAGTTACCATCTGAGTCCAAAACAGTCAAAGTCTGTCCGCGTCTTCACAAGCAACACGTGCGATCCCGCACTCGCGCTTCCTGCATTTTTCTGTCAGTGATGAATGAGACGGATCGATCCGGCCCTCTGAGCTCGGCCACAGACGTCCGCCCGCCTTTCACTTCCCCGCAGCGGTAAACAAGCCGGCCGCGGACGGCCCGAGCGGGCGGGAGGGCCCCCGCGGCGGGTCACAGATCCGCGCTCCGCCTCGCTATCTGTCAGCACCTTGTAAACAAGTGGGGTTTTTTTGGGAGGAAGGGCGCGCGAGCGTACGGGTGGTCGAGACGGGGAGGGGAGGGAGGGAGGGAGGGAGGGGGGGGCAAGCGATCTGCCTCCCATTCCGACCGCCCGGAGCGATCGGTGCGCCTCGCCGCTCTTTAAGGGAGACCTGAAACGACACCAAACACTTTAACCCGAGTCTTCCGCAAATGGCCGACTTTCGCGTCGAAAAACCGGCGAGTCCGCGGCGGCGATTTTTTTTTTCTCCACCGTCTGATTTGTTTACGGCGGACGGCGGCCTGGCGAAGCAGATAAGACGGACCCCCACCCCACCTCCCCCCCTTATTTTTTTTTTTGGCGCGCCCGCGAGACGGCGTTTGCGTCGGCGAGATACGAGCGAAGGGGAGAAGGAGAACGCGACAAGAAAAAAAAAAACGCGTGACCTAAATCGAACCACTTCAGACTCCCGGACCACCGACCAAACAGCCTTTGAATCCTTCCCTTTGATTCCCCCCCCCCCCCCCCCCCCGAGCGTCCGGAGGGCAGAAGAAAAAAAAAAAAAAAGGTGTTGGAGGATGTTCACTCACCTCACACACATGTGTGGGGAGGAGGAGGAGGTCGGGGGGGGGGGGGGCAGGTCGCAAGTGACCTCGAATCGACGTGCCGCAAGTTCCGGACAGCGAAAGGACCAACCCGACCTCCTTATCGCCAGCTGGCCGACGGATATGGTATCTGCCGCTTTATCCGGGGAATGTTTGAAAAAAAAAAAAAAAAGTCGGCAGTTTCCGACGGAAACAGAGTTCTGTCGGGAAACTGGGGCTGGATGTGCTGCCGGAGTCCCAAGGAACTACATCCTGGTGTCCTGCGAACGTGTCTCCGTGGATGGGTGGACAGATGGGCTGTTTGTTCATTCCAGAGGGGGGGGGGGGGGGGATTCAAAAGTCCAGCCGCTTAAACGCGGGGGAAAAAAATATAAGATTTAAGTAACCCTTGCAAAACCCCAGGCAGT
>JASSRZ010000055.1:18430826-18445053 GCA_032164315.1 Malacoctenus gilli
TGTATGTGTGTGGGTGTGTGTGGTGCTGGAGTTGGGTGTTGGAGATGGAACCCTGATTGCAGAGCTTCTCCATCTGATCGCATTTTGGTGCTTTGTCGTTGCTTTTTTGGGTCCTTTGGGTTCTTGGGGCCGTAGTTCCTGGTCCAGCATGGTACCTTTGGTGCTCCTGCAGGTTTGGACCTCTGCTGGGCTGCCTGACTTCTCTCTGCTGCGTTGCCTTTACAATGTCACCTTTTTAATGCCTCTTTTTTAACCCACGCCTACTCAGCTGTAGCTCAAGTTTTCCATTAAGTAATAGTACCTGCCAGCAGGTACTCTTGTAGTACCTCCTTGACCACTCGTTTTTGGTGGGAAACTTTCTGGGGATCGAAAATTGAGGTGTGTGAATTTGAAATTGGTGTTTAAACAGAGGAAAAATATCCTGTATTTGTAAATTCTGCAGCGTTTGTGATTCCTTCTCAAAAAATACGTCGATACACGAGAATCAGGATTAAGTTTGATTAATATTTCTACTGCAGTTGTTGTTTTTTGTGTCCACTCTTTGATCTGACACGACAAACATCTTCTTTGACTCCGTGTGACTGCAGAGTAAACGACCGTCACTGGGTCAGGGGTCAAAGAAAACGCAGACCACCTGGGGGTCAACTTCCAGACTGCCAGGCAATAACCAACATTATCGTCTGCTGCCCTCTGGTGGCAGCAAGACAGAGGTGCGGCGGCCGTTCAGTAAGTTAACAGCTCGCTTTGTTCCACTCAGGTTTACCTTTCAGATATTCATTAAAATAAACTTAAAATTAAACGAAATAACTTCAATTCTCATAACTTAATATAGATTATTTCTGTTTTGAAAAATATAAACAAAAAAACAACAAAATTTAATCGTTGAAAACATTTTTTTCCCCATTAAAACCTAAAATTTCATGAATATAGTTTGGCTAAGAAGCAAAAAGATGCAAAGAATAAAAATAATTGTGGGAAAAAAAATCAATTTTAGAATGAAATTAAGCTTTGAGTGACTTTTATCAGTGTGGTTTTTAAATAAGTTTAAAAATAACAAGAAAAAAGTTAAGTTGAAGTCCCTTTTCTGTGTCTTCTGTTCGTCCGAACACATTTCGGTCAGATTCAGCAGCTGTTTTCTCACCGAAAGGCTGCAAAATGTTCCACAAACACCTTTAATGTTCTTTGAGCAAAGTTAAAAGCACCAAATGTGTGTGACTCAATAACTTCTCGTTAAGACACAAGACCGCAGCGCTAATTAGCGCTGACACCGGCGGTCCCACTGACACATGAGACCCTCGGCTTTAATTGTCCACTTAGCTATGCCTGGTTGTGTGTGTGTGTGTGTCTGTGTGTGTGTGTGTGTGTGTGTGCATGTTTTTGGGATGATGGGATTGACAGTCATTCCAGCGGGTCAAAGGTCACCATTTATCTTTCTCAATCTTGTCACGCTCGCTCGTCGCCGTGTTACGTAAGACGGACGGACCGAAAACTCGTTCCTCGTACATATTGGTGCCACTTATGTAACGTATTTACACGCTGAGCACGCACACACACACGCACGCACACACACGTCGATGCCATATAAAGAATTTTTTCAGCGTCTCGTCACGGAGCCCGGCGAATCGTTATCGCGGCAGCTGAACTGTGAAAGAACAGGCTGTCATCGGCGCGCGGTGACACAAGAAGCTTTGTCAGATGGAAAATGAACTGGGGGGGCCGCGCCGACGACACACGGCCCCCCCCCCCCCCCCCGTCCCATTGTGGCGTCGTCGCCGGGCCAGCAGCGACGACCAAACACGCCTCGCTGATTTTTTTCACGGTAACTTCTTGGATTCCCCCCAAAAAAGACAGCTAAAAATGTGGGAGTTCTTGGAGCCTCCAGGGCCGGACCCTCGATCATCGTGGGCCCCCGTGGGACTGCCCCCCCCTCCCTCAACGCCAACACACACCTGTGACTGATGAGTTATTAAATCAAGCGTCCCGGTTGTTATAGACACATCATGAGGCCGATTCTCCCGCCCCAGCGGCTCATCGGTCCGTTACAACCGTGTTGACACGGCCCCCCTCAGAATAAACCGTCATTTGGGACTATTTTTGGTTCCAGTAAGGCCACATGGGGCGAGTCATGATGATGGTATGGTGGACCCTGGCTTGGCCAGGGATGCCACTGAGAAGGGAAACCCTGGACTGGAGCGGGGCCATGCCACCGGGGATCAGAGGGGGGCCGACGCTGAGCTGCTGTCAGGGGGCCCCGAGGGTTCACGGTCCAACACGAGACCCCCATTCATGGATTGGATTTGGATGGTGCCCTTCAAAACACCTTGAAAGACTCTCGAAAAAGTTTTTTTTCAAAGTAATGTGTAGTTTTTCTACCTTTGGCACCATTACACCTAAATACTGTCGTTTTTGTGACGTTAAAGTCTCGTTTTAGTGTCTCAGAAACGTAAATAAAAACACGTCACGAGCGTAAAAGTAGATGTCATTGCTGTTTGCCTCCTTCTCACTTTCAGTGCACCTTTGCCAAGCGGCACTCTCATTAAATGTGGACTCGCTTGACTCGCCGCAACACATTTGTGGCGTGTGACACCGTCTCTAATCGTGGTAGCATGCTGCAGCGCCGAGCGGCCACGTTTTTCCGGGTCACCGCGCGACAGTGATATTGCTGGAAAGCCGACGGCGTATTGTCTGCGTCTTGCTGCCGCGAAACCCGATCCGCGGCGAGAAAAAGGCCTCGGCCGCGTCGGTCTCATTCCCGAACGGCGCTCCTTCACCTCGCCGCCTCTCGTCTTACCGCGTAACCTCTTTCTGACGAGGGGTGGGGGGGATTTTCGGAGATTGTCCCGCAGGGTACAGTTAAACCTCGGCAGCGGCCTGATTAGCCGCCGCCGCTGCCCTGCAGGGAGCCTCAACGCTCTGCGGCGTCATAATCTGGACCCTCATTGAGACAGTTTTACTGATGAGAGTTGAGAGGATTTTGAGAGAAAAATGGCGGATGCGTTAGTGAAGAACACAGTTAATAAACTCTGTTGTTAGGAAACGACGACAACGTGAGAGCAAATCCAAGCAGGAAGGTCTGGGTCAAGGTAGAATTACTGCTTCCAAGAGAAAGTACCTACTTGGAGGAGTAACTTCAGAGTTACTTTCAGTATACTGACCCTTTGTTCTGCCTCTCCTTTTATTGAGCTGTCATATTTACACACATTAGCGAGACCGTTCGCAAAGCGCAGGTTAGTCTGATTCTGACCTTCGACCGAAACAGACAGCAAGTTGTGACGATTTTAGTTAGAAGTTAACGAGATTCCTGAAAGCAGGATGGAAAAAGCTTTAACTATTGGTAAAAAAAAATGGGCACAGCGGTCATATAACAGAGGAATATTGTACATTTCGCTAATGCTAATGCTCTCAGAATGGTCCGTAAGCAAAGTCGAGAAGAGCTAATGCCAATGCTAACGCTTAAGTGACCGACAAGGACTAATAGGACAAGAAATTGCGACTTTTTTCATCTATATGGAACAGTTTGACGTGAAGCAAAGAAAAAACTCGACACGACAGTTTTAATTATTTGATCCAAACTGAATTTGAAGTATTTTTTCAAGTAAGGAAAGTATTTGTTGTGTATGGTTTCATTCTAAATCCTTTCAGAGCAAAAATCGGTGCGTTGGACGTCCGAAGCGCCCGAAACGCCATTATTTACAAACCGGGTCAGCGTGGAAAGTCTCCCCCTGGCCGCCGATCTGCTTCGTCCCTCCCGTGACGAAGCATTTCCACTCTGTGTACTGTACTCTCGCCCTCGCACGGTGTCCCTTTTCCTTCGCACCTTCGCCGGCACACCGGGCACTTCGGGGGCGAGGGGGGGGGGGGGGCGAGAGTGTTAACCCTGACAGCTGACGGGCCGCCCGCGCTGGAAACACGGCGAAGGGACGCGGAATAGGTCAGCTTTTTCCGCTGCTGACAGATTGGGGGGGCAGCGGCGTTTAGGCGCCGGCGCGCTGCCGCCCCCCGGCCCACTCCAGATAGTGTCGCCGGGAGACGTGGAACCGCTGGAGGTCGTCCCGCAGAGTCGGACACGTCTCCGTACGTGCGTCCACTTGCGAGTAGGAACCCAATGTGTCGGTATCAGTTGGTACACGCGTGTCACGGCGTCCTCTCTGGTACCTTCGCGACCACACGTGCAGGAAGTCTCTGGCGTCAACATTGGACAGGTGTCCGGCGTGACACCTGTTTCCTGTTTAGCTCCACTGTCCCCCTGACGATGCTCACGCTGCGACGACATTCAGTCTGAACCAGAAACCCTGAACGTTCCTACAATCAAGTTTATCGATTCGTTTATTAGATCCACGCACATCAAGTAAAAAACACGCAGAAAGGCAAACTTCCCGCTGTGAGGCGAGTGCGCAAATCCCCCGGAAAGCACTTAAAACATGAACTTAAGTTTTAAAAACACTTCATTAAGTTAGATTAAACATTGCTGTTTGAAATATTACAGTTTATGTGCGATAAAATGTAGTTAAACGAAGATTTATTACCGTATTTTCCGCACTATAAGGTGCACCTAAAAGCATTTCATTTTTAAACGAAAAGTGCGCCTTATATTGCAGAAAATACGGTAAAATCAATTGGATAAAAGAAAAAGTCAAAGTGTGTGTGTGTGTGTGCGTGTGCGTGTGTGTGTGTGTGTGTGTGTGTTTTATCTGTGTATTTATTTACAAACTCACACGTGGACTCAGTTTCCGCCTGTGACTGAAATGTTGCCGGTTCGAGACGTGCGACGGTTTCTGCTTCACTTCCTCGTCGCTGCCGCTCTGGACCCTTGAGCAAGGCATCAGAACCTCAACCGCTCTCTGTGACAGCCCAGTGCCCGCCAGTGTTTGTGCGGCAACTCTGAGGCGAACCTTCACTGAACTATTTGCAGCGTTTGTTCCTTCAGTTCTCGTACGGAGAAATCTTCCCGCTCGAAAGGTGTCGGACGGGAAATCGGCGGTAAAATTATGCAACGTCCCGCTGACGACGCTCCCGCTGGGTGTAAACAACTCGGCGACGAGAAGCGGGCGACATTCGCCGAGGTTCAGAAATACTCGCGATGCTTGCGTCTTTAATCGCCGTCTGACGGGACAGTAAAGTTTTTAGTGTGGCCCCGCCTTCCTGCGAGGTAACAACGCCGTAAAGTTGCTGGCAGAAAATACTCGAACGAAGTTTTGCGAAGTTTTTTTCCCCGATAGAAAACGTGAGTTCGGGAAGGCCTCCCGCTCCGGTTTTTATTGGCCGCGCCGTCTTTATTTGTTTGTCTTACTTTTTACGGCGTCATATTTCAGTCCCGGATGTTTGGGATTCTGACACCCGGCTGAAGGGCTTTTGAAGTGTCTCGAATGTCACATGGCCCCCCCCAGCATCTCCCCTTAAAGCCCCTCCATCAATCCCCGGCTGCACACCCGAGCCCTCGGCTCTTATCACTGGCCACTCGGCCCCCTGACGTCCTCGGGAGGGGGGGGGGGGGGCTGCGCTTTTAATTTGGAGACGAGCCATTTGCTATTCTTAAAAGTAGACTGTGAGCCGCAGCTCGGGGGAGACAGACGTCCGTCCGTCCCTCCGTCCTCCCATCACCTCTCTTCGACCGGTCCTGTGCTTCTCGGTGGGCTTTCTGCGGAGATCGCGTGAGCGGAGTTGCGGTCTAGCGAGGGGGGGGGGGGAAGTCCGACGGCAGTCATGAGCTCCAGCCTGGTCAACTCTTTGGCCAAAGTTTACGACCCCAATCCTCTCCACGGTCAGAAGACGGCCGGACGGAAGCTCTCGATGAATGGATCGGACAGGTCTCAGGCCGCTCTCGCCGCTGCCTCCTCTCCTCCGTCCTCCTCCTCCGCCGCCGCCGCCTCCTCCTCCTCCCCGTCTCACGACGCCGCCACCCTGCGGAGCGTGGAGAGCCGGATGGACTCCCTCAGCTCCCAGATGGAGCGCCTCCTCAACATGCAGCAGACGGTGCTGACCCGGCTGGACGGCCTGTCCCAGGACGTGACGGGCATGGGCCGGGACCTGGCCTCCATGCGGGCCGAGGAGGTGGAGGAGCCGGGCAGGAGGCGCAGCTCGCTGATGGAGGCGGCCTGCAGGGAGCTGCGCGGGGCCGTGGAGCGGGTGGGCGAGCGCATGGACAGCCAGGGGCGCCGGCTGGAGGGCGTGGAGAGGCTGGTGGAGGGCACGCAGCAGGTCATCAGCTTCATCGGGGAGGCGGTCAAGAGCTCCAGGCTGGTGGAGCTTCTGTTCAGGCAGCCGGCGAGCAAAACCGGCAGGAAGGTGAGGCGGGCCGGGGGGGCCGACGTGACCCCCCGGGGGGGGGGCAGAGTTGAAGGAGAACAGTAACCATTTCAATTTCACCATAAAACTCTAAAAAAAGGCAACAAATGGCGTCCTAACTGCTGCGAAAAAGCGAAATTTTACTCGAGAGCAGAGCTGAAAACGTGTCTCCTGCTTTTATTTTGAAAGCTCCTCCTTTCGCATGTTGGTGGTGTGTGTTCCTGCTGGTTTGGCTTCACTGTAACGTTTTAAATGATGATTTAATTGTTCATTCTCAGACAAACATACTTTTGATCAGTTTGGGAGGAAAAATGAAGGTTTCTTCTCTGTCGTGGGTCCGAACTCTGGTTTAAATCCCAGTTTTGTGTTGCAAACGTCTATTTCGGGTCGTTTTTTATCTGCTCTCGCCGCCGCCGCCGCCGCGTCCGAACACGAAGCATCCCTGTAATGTTAAGTGGTTCTCCTCGGCGCACGGCTTGTCGCTGGCCTCCGAGGTGTGCGTGATCCCGGTCAGGACTCGTTATCTGTCCCAGACTGCGGCATTTATCAGCACGGGCTCACTTTAGCTCCTGTCCCGAACGGGTGACATTTCTAATGGGATCGATTGGCGGAGCGGGCGTGTCGGAATGTCACCGGAAAGGAAGTGGGCCGCTCCGGAACAGACGGATGCTTCGGGCCTCATCCGCGGGCGCTAAAGACTCCGTGCGTCCTCCCTCTGACGCTCCTTTCCAGTATGTTATTGTAAACGTTATTCTATATGTAGGACACAGTGTGTAACCGATGCCGGGGCCGCGCTGCGTGTTGTCTGATGTCGGTGATTTATGACCTTTCTCCTCTTTCTCCTCTGCTGAGGAGAGCATCACACTTGAGTTACAAACCATGGCAACAAAAACAAACAGCCTGCCGCTCTTGCGGGGATCCTGCAAATGGATCCGCCAGATTCCCGGCGCTTTTTCTCACCGCGGGCGACTCGGAGTTTGTTCCGATCGGCCTTGCGCGGAGTCTAACGGGTTGTTTCTTCTGTCCTGAAGGCGAAAGATGACAAAGACAAAGCCAAGCTGAGCCTGAAGGGCCTGAAGGCCCAGAAGAAGAGGAAACCGCAGGACTCGGCAGGTAGGAACACGCAGAGAGCGGAAACCGCTGGGCCAGGGGTGCATCCAAGCAATAGGTCTACCTCGGGCACAGGGGGGGCACCACAGCCTGAAAGTCTGGAGGAAAATACAGACAAAATGGAAAGTTTTCCTGTGAAAAAGTCTCTTTTTTCAAAAGGAGATTTGTTGATCTTTGTCTTTCTGTGACTTTTAACACTTGAAAATGAGGAAAAGTCTTTTCTCGTTAGATTGAAGCTGAAAAGTCATCTTTAAAATGCACTTTTCCCCCCGAAAAACTCATCAAATATGACCTAAGGAGTTTTCAAACCACAGCTGGATTGAATAGAAGAGGTGTTTTTATTCAGGCCGAGTGAAACTCGATGAACAACGGTGACCGAAAGTATCTGTGCCGAGCAGCTGAGCAGCAGGAAGTTGAGAGGTCAACTCGAGGTTCTGGTGAACCGGTAATGAGGCGGCTCAACGGGATCTGGAGCCGCCTCGCCGATGCGAAACTAAATGGACTCTATTTTAATAGTTTGATCCTCCGTCGGGTCATCAGCTGTAAGATTAGATTCAGGAGTACATTCCCGGCGTCATCCATCTGTCTTCTCTACCTGCTTCTTCCAAGTTGGGGTCACAGAGAGTCATTCCAGGGAAACGTGCATCGCACGTAGCACACATTCACACCGAGGGGATATCGAGGGACACTAATTAACCTCAGGTAACATCAACAGTGTTGCGTGTCCCCAAACTCCGAGGTAGAACATGCAAACTCCGAGGAGCAGCTCCAGGTCGTGGCGCCGCGTCAGAGCGAGCTGCAGACAATCGCTGTGTTTCTCCGGCTCCAGACGTCTCCTCGCTGAACGAGCCGGCGCTGCAGGAGGAGGTGGAGAAGCTGAACCGGCAGAACGCCGAGCACTCCCACCTCAGCGCGGAGAGCGACGCCCAGCGCGGGGAGGACGCCGCCGGCGGGGGCAGGAGACAGGAGCCCGCGGTGCTGATCCTCGACGGACCGCGCGCCACCGCCACGCCGTCAGAGGAGAGGAAGAAAGATGAGGAGGAGGAGGAGGAAGAGGAGGAGGGGCAGGAAATATTTGAGGACTCGGAGTCAGACGGCGAGGAGTCAAGAAAAGGAGACGGAGAGGATGGAAAGGTGGACAAAGAGGTGAAGCAAAGGCATAAAGGAGGCGCAGAGGAGTCGTCGACTTCGCTCTGTCAGCAGGAGAGGTATCCGACTCCAGCCTCAACATGAAAAATACACAAACAACACAGTTTTATTGTTGTATTTTTAATTGATAATATATTGTTACATTTTTGAGTTATATTTACATTTTTTCATTATTATTTTTTCACATATTAATTATTTTTTAAATTATTTTTTCCCTTAAAAATCATTTATTCAATATGTGATATATTTTGCACATTTTTTATTCAATCATTTAAGACAATATTATTTTTTTCACTCTAACGAATTTATTTATTTATTTATTTATTTATTTATTTATTTAAATTTTGAGAATTTTGTCATTTTTTATTTTGCGATATTAAGACAATATTTAATTTTGACACTATATTATTTATTTATTTGTTTATTTATTTATTTATTTCCTCCCTCCCTCCCTTCCTTCCTTCCTTCCTTCCTTCCTTCCTTCCTTCCTTCCTTCCTTCCTTTAAGTCACTTACCAGCAATTATTCAGAATGACAAAATAAAACATCCGATTAAGGTTTTCTCGTATTTTTCTCGCCTGAGCAGCTCCGAGGAGGTCGGGGACGTCGCCACCTGCAGCAAACGTCGAGTCACGGAAGAAGATCTGGTGAAGGACGACCTGAAAAAGAGCCGAGTGGAGGGCAGCGAGGCCACGGCCGCCGAAGAGCCGGCGGCGGCGACGGAGACGCCGGCGTCCAAGCCCGAGGCGGCGAAGACGGACGGCGAGGAGGCCGGCGAGGACGGAGAGTCGGCCGTCAAGGAGTTCCTCATCGGTAAGGCCAACGGCGCGTCCGCTGCTGCGTTGTGGCGAGAAGGTGGCCAATCAGAGATCAGAACACATCTGCTACAGGCGTTTGTAAATGGTTCACGCTGCGTTCAGGTGCATCAAGCCACGTGTGTGAACGCAGCTTCTGCTTTGTGACCTTTGACCTTTAAGACAAATTCGAGGCCGATTCAGTGTCATCACGCCGAGCGTCACCGCCACGTCAGCCCGCACAGCTGGTGCCTCACATAATGAGGCCCCGCCGACACGCTGCTATTTCCATCCACTTTGTTTCTGGGGACCAAGTGGGGGGGGGCGGTGGCCCCCTCCCCTCCTCCCCCCTCCTCCCCCCTCCTCCCCCCTCCCATCGTCTATGTTTCACTCTTTATTTTCAGCCACTGCGATTGAGTCCGTCCTCCTTCGGCTTTCATGATCTCTTTTGTTCCCCTTCCTTCAGATTCAAGCCCTCCGCCGCTGGCGCCCTTCGACCACCGCATCGTGACCCCCAAACCTCACCAGATCGCCACCTACTACACCATCAACCGGGACGAGGTCCTGGGGGGGTGAGTGTCGGCCAGAGGAACCTCCGGACCCGCTGTCTTGACCCGACGGAGGATCTCGCGCCTTGCGTGGGAGCGGCTAATAGTTTCTTTTTTTGCTCGGAGCTCGTTATCGCCCCCTAAAGGTCGGACTGGCCAACAGCCTGCTGTGATGTAACCGGCGGGTGATAAACCTCCTCTCCAGCAGAAGATTACTCCTCCGCACGCAGGCACATTTCTCGCATGGCTGACATGATGGAGCAGCACAGCGGCCTGATTTCTACATAACTCGTTTGGCTGAACTGATGACAGTTTTTTGGGATCAATTACTCATTGAAAACACATTGAAAAGGGCTGTGAAACGCTGTTAAATTACTGTAATTTCCTGTATATTTGTTCTTTAATGAGTTTTTGTTTAGTTGCCAGTTAAATAAACAAATACACAACAAGATACAAGTCATTTAAAAGTCTGATCACGTCAGAGACGAGTTAGTTTTTTGTATATTTGTCTTTAACTTCTGAAAGCAGCTGAAACTCATGATGGCGTCCATCGATTTTTTCAGTTTCTGTCTTTCTATCCACTTTCTGTCCTCTCACATTATCACGTTTCAGGTCAGATACACACTTACAGTGACAGTGATGCTAATGCTACTTAGCATCCATGAAGCAGAGCCTTTTGCTGGATCACTGATGATCTCTCAGTGTGTGTCTGCGACTAAAGTAAAGTTATTGTGGGTTTCTTTACTGCGTTCGCGATTCGTCCCCGATGGAGCCTCCTGGCGGTCCATGTTTGGGTCCCCGTGCCTCGTGTTTGACACCTCTGTTCTCCGACCTGAGTGTAACTCCTCCCTGTGTTCTGCTTTGTGCCTCTTCAGGGGACGTTTTGGACAAGTCCACAAGTGCATGGAGAACTCGTCTGGTCTGACGTTGGCCGCCAAGATCATCAAAGCTCGCAGCCAGAAAGAGAAGGTGCGGCGATGCCGTCTTTATTCCTCCCCGTCATCCGGAGAGTGATGTGGGAGAGGTCGGACGTCCGAGCGTAGCCACGTGGTTACAATATCGTCAGACTCCGAACGCGGCCGAGCCGAGCTGACGCTCATCGAACTGGCAGCCAAATCCCGACACGGCTCGAGTTACGTTCGGTGGCTCAAAGAGCAGTTGGTTGGAGCCGTCTCACCGCCGGGCGGCTTTGTTTGATGTGCAAATGAATCCAACTGCAGTGTCAGACTGACAATCTGCAACTCAGACCGCGTTTTATCACCGCAATGACACGTTAGAGTTCCTTAATTCAGCTCGTTCCGACTCACGGGCGTCAGGCTCGATTGGTTGTGCACTCAGCGTTCTTTCAGGTTTCGATTTCAGTCTTTTATTTTGTGTTTTTCAGGAAGTGGTGAGGAACGAAATCCAGGTGATGAACCAGCTGAATCACGCCAACCTCATCCAGCTGTACGCCGCCTTCGAGTCGCGCCACGACATCATCCTGGTCATGGAGTAGTAAGTCCCACTCTGGAGGCTCTTCGTTTCGGTCTTTGCTGCATCGATTTATCACAGTATCACTTACAAGCATGTGACCGTGTCTGTGTGTGTGTTTTTGTTTGTGTGTTGTTGCGCTGCAGTGTGGAGGGAGGGGAGCTGTTCGACCGCATCATCGACGAGAACTACAACCTGACGGAGCTCGACACGGTGCTGTTCATCCGTCAGATCTGCGAGGGCCTGCAGTACATGCACAAGATGTACATCCTGCATCTGGACCTCAAGGTAAACTGGCTCCAGGGTGACGCTGCAGCACGGAATTTTTTTTTTTTTTTTTTAAAAGTACGAAAAGAGCAAAAATGACAATGTACAGAAATTTTAAAAAATTAAATTAAATTAAAAAACAAGAAGAAAATCAAAATATTGAAAAAATCCACAAAATAAAATATAAAAATTAAGCAAAAAAAAAAGAAAGAAAAAAAAAGAATAAATTTCCGATTCTGTATTTGTGCTAATCCCTGCAATTTTGTTGAGAATGAGAATAAAAAACAACAAATATCCTTCAAAAAAACAACAATAACATCTTGGAAGTACTTTTAAATTTTTTTTATTTTGATTTTTTAGATTTATGGCTTTATCTCAAAAATCCCCCCCATATCTGCAACAGGAGGAAGAATAAATGTGATGACGTGTAAAACCAGAATTTGTCTTGCTTTCCAGCCAGAGAACATCCTCTGTGTGAGCAGAGCGACAAACAAAATCAAGATCATCGACTTTGGTTTGGCCCGAAGGTAAAAAATAACAATTAACAACAATAATAATAAAAATAAGCATCTTCTAGGACCTTTTATTGAAGCTCCTCTGTCATGTGTCTGACAGGTACAAACCCAGAGAGAAGCTGAGGGTCAACTTTGGAACGCCCGAGTTTTTAGCTCCTGAAGTCATCAACTACGAGTTTGTTTCATTCCCCACAGACATGTGGAGTCTCGGGGTCATCACGTACATGCTGTGAGTTCAGGATACACACACAAACACACACACTCCTAACACGCCACCCGTCGCGGCGCTGACCTCCTCTCCCGCCCGCTCCGTCCAGGCTCAGCGGCTTGTCTCCGTTCCTCGGCGACGACGACAACGAGACGCTGAACAACATCCTGGCCTGTCAGTGGAACTTCGAGGAAGAGGAGTTCACGGACATCTCGGACGAGGCCAAAGACTTCATCACCCGTCTGCTGGTGAAGAGCAAGAGCTGGAGGATGAGCGCCGCCGAGTCCCTCAAACACCCCTGGCTGTCCGACCGGAGTCTGCACTACCGGCTAAATCTGAAGGTGAGGATCTGCCGTGAGCACTTAGAAAAAAACACCTCTTAAATGATGGCATCCTGCAGATATCATGATGTTAAAAAGAATTAGGATAAATTAGCTCAGAAATTAGCAAAAAACAAAGTTTCATCTCTCAAATACAAAAAGACACAAGTTTTAAAAATCTTAAAAGTGCAAAAGCGCCGCTGCACCTCGAAAGGATCACGATTTTGCAGTCAAATTCACACTTTTAAGTTTGAAAAATCGTATTATTTTTTGTTGTTTTATAACATGTTAGAGAAATGCAACATAGAACACCATCTTCTCAAAAACAACACAAAAGATCGTCATTGATAAATCCTGCAATACCATGTCACGCCACAAGATGGTGCAGTGAGTCAATGGGGCGTCGGCCAAAAGTAGCTTGGCGACCTTAACGTGTTGTTTACATCGGCGGTTTTCAAAGTGTGAGGCGCGCCTCCCCTAGGGGGCGCCAGAGCACTTTAGGGGAGGCTCAAACATGAAACTGAGAATCTCAGATGTAACGTTTGTTTGAGAAAACGGTTGAAAACTGAGTTTGGGGTTGTTCTTATCATTAGAAAATTGAAAAAAAGGGCGTATTTGTCATACAAAGACCCTGATAAAATAATTAAAATGGGAGGAAATGTTTTTTCACGTGTTAAATTTCATTCCGATAAAGTGTCGTTTTAAAAGATGAGATGGTTGTAAAGTAAAAGCAATTAGACGGTGTTTTGTAGTGGCATTTGTTTATGTGTCATTATTGGGGGGGGGGGCAGCAGGCATTGCGCTCCTTGGAGGGGGGCTCACCCATTCATACTTTGAAAACCGCTGGTTTACATCGATGTAAAAACAAAACGTCATTGAAAAGTCTCAGAAAGAAGTCAAGTATAATGATGTTGATGTTTTCTTTCCAGAAAAACAAGTGTCACTCCACACACGCTCCTCCTGCAGAGAGCTAGACAGGTAACAACACCATCATTCATTCATCCATTCATTCATTCACGTTGTTTTTGGACACCATCCGTCTGGTTCACGGCAGTTTTTTCACCAACTGTCTTTGGCTTTTCTTCCCTTCTTTCTTCTTCCCTCTTTCAGAGGAACACTGTGAGGCCCTCAGCATGCCTTTTGACAATGTAGGGCCCCCGGAGCCCAACACTGGACCAATGCTGCTGTACCCGTAACGCCACTGGACGACTACTCTCTGCCTCGCCTGTTAGATTAGCGCCACGGTTCGTCGCTCTGAACTGAAGTGTGAAGTGTGAGGAGCAAACAGGAGGAAACAAACAACAAAAAGACTTTATTTCAAAGCTTAAACTCTCCGTCGGCACGCTCGCCGTCTGGTCAAGCCAACGACGGTCCTCGGAAACCCGCTCTCGAGCCTTTCAAAATAAAATCGGTGGGTCGTTGTCCGATCGACTTTGAAAGTCGTTCTGGTTTTCATGAACACGTCCGAATCCAGATTTGGTCTTGCGTTCGGGGGGGGGGGGGGGGGGGGGGGGGGGGGGGGGGGGGGGGGGGGGGGGGGGGGGGGGGGGGGGGGGGGGGGG
>JASSRZ010000055.1:18512161-18522798 GCA_032164315.1 Malacoctenus gilli
TATTGATACGTGTGACAGGTGTGGATGTGCGCGCCCGTGCGTCGGTCCCCGCCCCCCCCCCCCCCCACATGTGACGCTGACCTCCAGCACATTAAATCAAGACCCCCAAATCTCAGGCAACTATTTTAAACACCTTTCAGATCCTCTTTAGCCGCTGTACGCTGCCTATTCATGACCCAGCTCCAGCAGATTAGCCGGCAGCTGCTATATTTAACGTCGCTTAACTGATGTCCGTGTAGATTTATGTTTTTGTGTGCGTGCGTGTGTGTGTGTGTGTCACTGTAGCCCCCCCTTTCCCCCCCAAAAATGGTAACACACCCACAGCAAATGAGAGGGCTCCTTTGAGAAATGTGTTTCTCATGTTCTCACGGTGTAAAAATGACGCTATCGCCGAGCTCCAAGAATCAGCAGCCCTGTCCACATTACATGGAGCCTGTCCCAACGTGTGTGCGTGTGTGTGTGTGTGTGTGTGTGTGTGTGTGTGTGTATGTGTGTGCATGGGCGATTGAGTTTGCTGTGTGTGTGTGTGTGTGTGTGTATATGTGTGCATGGGCGATTGAGTTTGCTGTGTGTGTGTGTTTTAGGTTTTAAATAGTGAATGACAGTCTTTATGAGACCCCCGTCCCTTCCTCTGGTGAAAACATGGAGAGACTGTTTAACTGTGCATACAGCCAGAGGTCACAGTCAAGTTCAGAGTGTGTGTGTGTGTGTGTGTGTGTGTGTGTGTGTGTGTGTGTGTGTGTGTGTTAGTTTGTGAACTCCCCCCGTGTTTGTGTGTCTATGTTTAGATACACAAACCATCTGATAGTATCAAAGCAATGAGAGCAGGCGTGATTGACAGAAGAGTTGTGACTGTGAAGTTGGTTGTGTGTGTGTGTGTGTGCGTGCGTGCGTGCGTGCGTGCGTGCGTGTTTGTGGTCAGGGATTTTCCCTCAACTCTGTCTGAAGGTGATGGTCCAAGTTACCGACAAGCCTGTACTGCAGTATTTCAAGTTCTTGCTTTATTCACCGGAAGGTACTTTGCTTGGTGGGAGGAAGATGCTCTATAATCTGGCCATTAGCTCTTCACAGGGAAGCTTACCTCTGATTAACGCTGCTGCTAATGCTCCAAACCAAACAGCACAGCTTCACTGCAGATTCTCTGTTATTTTATGATGATTCAGACAGTAAACAGGAGCATAGTGACATAGTTACTGCCGGAGCAGGATTAGAAGCTTCAGTGATTTTGGGAAAGAAAATCCGATTGTATCTTGTTGCTGTCAGAGAGACGCAATTTGTCGTTTTGATGGGCGCGCGCGAACCCAAAAACATCTCAGTCGGCGTTTCGTTGTGGCGCTTTTAACAAAAACCAGAAGGAAGTTTTTCCAAACCGCAAAGTCTGAAAGAAAACGAGCGTCAGGTCGGACTTTTTGTCCTGCGGTCGCCTCGGCCGCTCTTTATGGACTCACAACACAATTACGAGTCCTCATTACCAATTAAGTCGCCTACAAATCACGGCTTCAAAGCCGGCGGCCGCGCGCCTCGCTCGGCTCGAGGTTTTGTGTAAACAATGAAGAGTCGCCGCGCTCGAGTGCTCGCCGGAGGAGAGATTTTCTGCTCTTTCAAAGACTCCGTCTCCTGTTTGTTTTACCAATCCTCCAAACAAGCCTGCCAGGTTTACATGTGTCATTAAACCGGGATGTAAACACGGCCTCGTTGCTGGAATTTTTTGGAAAAAGTTCATCACGCAGTTATTTTTTACCGTGTTTTGGGGTTTGTTTGTTTTTTTTCCGAGGAGCTCGTCGTGCACGCCGAGGTCCGTTCCAGCTCGCCTGACGCTCGGTCTGTTCGGCTCAATGTTGTCAGATGAAGAGATTATGGATTCATTCAGAGGATGCTCGCAAAAACACTTCGTACCCAAGTGTGCATCGAAAGAAATAAACATTTAACAACACACGGCGCTTGATGTTTCCCAAAAAATCATAAATGTCGCGATGTAAAATAAGAAGAGATGACAAAATAAGAGAAATCTTTTTTTTCAGTTGCTGAGACATCCTAGAGGCTGAAATTTCAAAGTAAAAGACTTGAAAATGCTTGTCAATAAGCCTGTTTTCTCAGTTTGCTTTGCTTTTATTTTGAAAATACAGATTATCCAGGATTTAAATGGATTTTCTGAGTCCTCTGTTTCACATAAAAACCTGCAGGAACGGATCATGTGAGTGTGTTTGTGTGTTTATCCAAAAGAAAAATACAAAGACCCACAATGCACTGCAGCTTAGCTGTGTGTGTTACACGGTGCATCGTTGAGGTCTTGTTATTCATCAGTGTGATTCTGCGTCGCCATGGTGCCGCCACACCTTCAGCTCCACCGTGACGAGTCGCTGAAGAAGTCAACGCGCCGACTTTCGCTTTCTCACTAAACGCGAGCGGTACGACGTCAGGAGGCGTCTCAGGCCTCGCGGTGACGTCCAGTAAACGGCGCCGTGCGTCTCTGGGTGCCGTCTGCATCTTGCGCCAATGATCGGACCCCCACCTTCCCCCCAAAAACACGTTACCTTTGGGTTGACCTTATTTGCGTCTGCTTTGGTGTTCCTCCGATCTGATTCTCCATCTTTTTTTCCCTCCCGGCTTTAAATCACGACAGCTCGTGGACGCGGCGCGCCCGACGGTCCCCAGCTGATTTATCAGCCGTCTATTTTTCTTGGAGACGCTTCTGTGAAGCAGCGCTAAACGCTGCGGCGGCGGCGTCTCCCGAGGCGAAGCCCTCGCGGCGTAATTCTTTATGTCCTCTTTACCGCTGACGTGGCCTCGATTTACGCCACTTCTGGGGATCCGCTGCGGATGAAAAACGCTCGCCGGGATCGAGTGAAACGGCCCTTTTTTTTTTTTTTTTTTTTTTTGCCCGTCAGCCTCCGTGACCTCCGTGACCTCCTTGTCAGCCGGCCGCCGTCTGCGTTGCGGCGTCACTCGGTGTGAGAGTCGGCCAGCAGAAACATGGTCAGAGCGACGCAGACAACGCAGAGGTGCGGCCATTTCTGCGTCATCCCTGACTGTGAGTAGCGTGTGTGTGTGTGTGAGAGTGTGTGTGTGTGAGAGAGAGAGAGTGTGTGTGTGCATTGAGAGTGAAGTCAGGCTGTAAATATAGCTCCCTCCGTCTTCGACTTCCAGACAGTCTGAGTCTGACGAGGAAAAAAAAGGAACGCTACAGACTTTTTTGGTCAAAATACAACAGGAGAGCGGCGAGGGAAGGAGGGGGGAAACTTGTGTGTGTGTACGTGTGTGTGTGCGTGCGTGCGTATGTGTGTGTGTGAGTGTGTGAGAAGGGGTCAGTGGGGCTTTAATAATTTCAGCCATCTCTAAAAATAGTGCTCGCTGTTCTGCTAAAAATCACAGCTCCATAGCAGCCGTTTGGATGATGTGTGCTCCCTGAGGTGGAGCCTGGGAAAGTTAGCTGTGCATACGAGCATGTCGCCATGTGTGAGTGTGTGTGTGTGTGTGTGTGTGTGTGTACGCTTGTGTGTGTGTGTATCGCTGTGTTTGTGTGTGGAAACGCGGGGCTAAATTGAATGATTGAGGTTCTCGCCTGGATTTACGCAGAAACCGGTCGGAAAGTGGTCCCGTTCGGGCTCCTCCGCTCTCTTCCTGCCTTTACCTCATTTGGCCCGTCTGGGCCTGACCCAGTCGGGCCGGGTTTGTCCGAGTATGGTCTGGACGGGCCCCGGGTTCGGTCTAATCCTCCCCTCTGCCCTTTCCTGACTCACGGCGGGCCCGTGCGGTTGCGGGCTGCAGACGGAAAGGGAGACGTTGTGGCTCTGTGAGAGGACAGAAGCTGGTGAGTCGTCGAGCAAGTATGACGGAAAGGAAAAGTGATCCGACGAGACTCCCTCCGCTCGGGAACGCGAGGAATGCGAGCCCACCGGGATCGGGATCTTCGCGTGCGCTTTCTCAGCCTGGTTTCCAGTCGTGGCCGCGACGAAACGTGACGCGTTTAAATCGGGGCGGCGCGACCAGCTGGGAGATCGTTTCCGCTGCGTGGCGACGTCGAGAGTTCAGCATCGGAAAGTTTCGCCACTGAAATCACTTGCTGTGTGAATGCCAGGCCTGCAGGTGGCGCTGTAATGGCACGCCAAAGCAGAGAAGAAGACAAACAGACCTGAGCATGAAGTTAAGGTCCAAAAACACCGTAAAATCGGCTTGTTTGTCTGTTTTTTTGTTAATTAATTTACAACATGACTCGTTTACTGTGCAGCATCATCAGCGTACGACTTAAGGACGCTGTTTTTTTATCAAAATCACTCAGTGGAGTTCATACACAGTTTCAAACTGCTACGACTCAAAACGACATCTTGAATTTTTCGAAACTAATCGACCCGACTCTGGACGCTTCCCGCAATCCGGAGGTGAGTGTGAAATTCCTCGTCAGCAGCTCTTTGCGAAGGCCGGCGGCGTCGAGGCAACACAGTAGTTTTATGGTTTCAACATTGGACTCTGGTGGCTGCCGCCACTTCTTTTTTTTTTTTTCTTTTTTTTTTGGGGCGAAACTACATTATATTTAATCTTTTCCATATGCGGCCGTCAGATAAAGAGCAGACAGAGCAGAAGCGAAGCTGCGACGCAGCGGGAAAATCCCCCCGCGCCGGCCGAAGGCGGCCCGCTGACTCAGAACACGCTGGCTCAGGTCACAAAGTGCAAACTCACCGCCAAGATACCGGGACAGAAGAAGAAAAAAAAAAACGCAGCGCCGCGCTCTCTCGACGGCCGCGCGACGGGTTTTTTTTTTTTATCGATCTCTGTGGGAAGATTCATCTTAGATGTGACTTGAAAGCAGCCGGGAGGGAGAGAAAGCGCCTCGCTTAGTGGAAGTTTCTGTTTCAAGCGTGAAATCAAAGAGTCTTCGGACTGGAAAGGAACCCAGAAACTCGGTCAAAACAGCTGAAACGCTCAAAAAAAAAGAGAAAGAAAAAAGCAGGACTTAAAGAGAAGAAACCTCAAACCGCAGCTGAAGTGATGATCTGGACCTCCTTCCTCTGCAGTCGGCTGACCTTTCTGTGGCCCCCCCCCCCCCACACACACACACACACACACACACACACGGCGGCGGCTCCGGCCGGCTCAGCTCCTCCGTCCTGTTGGGCTCACATGTGGAAGGGCTCACAGTAAACACTTAATAGAGCTGCTGTCATGGCTGCAGAGAGCCATCAGGCCCAATCACAGCCTGCTAATGCCATTAACCCCAAGGTCACACACACACACACACACACACACACACACACACACACACACACACACACACACGTACACACGTACGCACGCACACACGCACGCACATGCACGTGCATGCACGCACATACAAACACGCATGCACACATGCAGAGATAGTGACAACGGCATGCACACATCCACGTACACACACACACACTCACACACACATGCAGAAAGACAGTGACAGCGACATGCACACACACGCATGCACGCACACACAAACGCGCATGCACACATGCAGAGAAAGAGATGGTGCTCGCGGCACACGCGTACACACACACGCACAAAGAGATAGTGACAATGATACACAAACACACTCACACAAACACACACACAAACACGCTTACGCACACACATGCACACACAGAAAGAGACAGTGACAATGATACCCAAACACACATACACAAACACGCATGCACACATGCAGAGAAAGGGATCGTGCTCGCGGCACACACACACGCACAAAGAGACACACACACACACACACACACACGCGCATGCACGTACCGAGAGAGAAACAAATCCCCTCTTGAGTCAAAGGCAGTGATGTCGTTCTCGGATAAAAATGAAAGTTCTGCTCAAATAAAAACAAAGCTGAGTCTTCAACACAACTAATTCCAAACAAACCAACTGATGCACCAATCAAACGGCCACATTCAGACTATGTCGAGCACTTAAATCTGTTTAAATGTTTGTTAATCGTTGACGTCTACTCACACACTTTGCAGACATCTCAAACTATAACACATTCTTTTATAAATCTATTTGACTTCACGTCAAGTGATGCATTCAGCCATGAAAGCAAAAACACTGGAGTACTTTAAGTAAACAAATACTTATAGATTTGTAATGCGTTTGTGTTTTTTAATAGTCCCAATATGCAGTGATACAGTATCGGACTTAGTCATATATTTGCTTCCATTGAGGCCGGTGCTGTTTTGGGGTGCTCTGCTCCATCAGAGGGGGCTTTTCCACATCATTTAGAGCTTAAGAGGTTCTCAGCTCTGTTCCGCAACATGCTCCTCGCGCACAGCTGCCAGACAAGAATGTTAAAGCCTGAAAAATAAGGAGAAAAGTGCTCTCGCTTTGGCCCCCGAGCGCAGCGAAAGCCTTGAACTGGCGCAGACGCGGCCCCGCCATCCAAAAGCCGAACTGCGGCTGATAATGAGATTGATGGTCTGCGCTCAGAGCGGCGATACGAGACGTCACGTGGACGCTCGCGGACGCATGCGGCGGCGGGAGAGGCCCCGCAAAGCGCCGCTCTTTTCAGGGCGAAGCGCGGCCTCCGCGCCTACGTCATACGCCGCCGTTATCAGCTGGCGCTTCGGGACCCACATCCATCAAGCGCCGCGACTTCCTGGATACTCTGGCAATCATCCGCAGCCATCTCGTAGCGAGATTAGACGAATAGTATTGAAATTACAACTCCAGAGTGACCTCAGGCTGCGCCGCTGATACCGAAGCGACACCTGATAACCTTCTACGACTCGATGTTGACGCAGGGCTATTTTTAGCCTCTCGTCCGTCTTATTTCTAACGTTTCTCTGCATCAAAACAACCCAGAGACGGAAGCTATCTCACTATATGTTCCTGTAGCGTTCCTACAGGTGGTCCGAGGTGGGAATTGGGGCAAAACCGTGCGAACAATGAATGTATTTTCCAAGCTGTTGGTGAGTTTTTCAGCTGTGAGGAAATTCGACCACGAAATTGCAGCCCAGAAGGCGTCGTAGTTAAAGCGTCGTCGCGTAAAGAACGAAAAGCGAAGACGCGACTGGTTTTTCTCGGCGCAAACTGATCTCAGGCTGCAGGTGAGCGCTTTTTTTTTCCTTATCTGTTTATCTCGTAACTTCTGATCATAAAAAACCGCAGCGCGAGCGCCATCGCCGCCTCTCAAGCCTTCACAGTTTACACAGTTCCAGTGAGGAACTCTCTCCGGCTCAGGATTGGGTTACATTTTGACCTTTTGCCACCGTATTTCTGGCACCGAGGCGGCGTCGGCTCCCGGATCGCATATTTTACTGCCGTATCATTTTCTGCGTTTTCCCCCCGCAACGATGCGAATACACATATTTGTTTTCCCAGACAAACCCACAACTGGAATAAGTGTTTTCGGGATTTAATCTGCTCGGAGGGTCTGTTTATAACTCAGACCCGCCAATCAGGGAGGGCTTCTTGGAGAGGAGGCGGGACAATCGCTCCTCGGCTTTTGTCATGAGAGAACGTCTGAAGTGAGTGTCAATACTGTGGCGTGCGTGCGTGCGTGCGTGCGTGCGTGCGTGCGTGCGTGCGTGCGTGCGTGCGTGCGTGCGTGCGTGCGTGCGTGCGTTCCAGCTGTATAAAAAGTTGTGCTGCACTATATCGTCCCCACATCGATTAAAAAACAAAATTTGACTTAAAGTTGTGCAAACGTTTCATTTCCTATCTCACTGTTGATGTTTAGTCAACACATAAATCCAAAAAAATGTTTAAAAAATTGCACTTAAAACATCAAGAATACACATTTTAAAACCAGAGGTGAACACAACACAGATTGCGTAATGTTATTGTGGAGCCCTGTTGTCCTCAATGTGTTAGTTTAAGATATTAATGGTTGTTTGAAGTGGTTCAAACATTTGGGGCTGCAATTTCGTTAAAACTCTGAATGAAGGACGTTCGAAGGGTTGGGCACTCTTCCTCCTTGTCATCTTCACGCCAACCAAAGAGTTTTGTTCAGCACAAAAGTCTAAAAAACAAAACTTGAAGTTTCTGCTGCATTGTTTAGTGTGGAGAGGAGAAAGCAGCCCCGAGCTGAGACAGGCCTAGGGGGGTGGGGGTGGGGGTGGGGGTGGAGGTGGGGGGCTGCTTCGCTGATGGATGTGGGGACAGAGAGGGTGTTGTGGCCTCCGACTCTGAGTTGTGTGTGTGTTTAAAAAAAGCAACGTGAAATGACATTCCAGACAGCGGCGAAAAATCTCAAACATTGGATTAGAGACGAGCGAACACGTTTGACAGCTTCCTCTGAAACGCTGCGCTCAAAGGATCCTTTTGTTCTTTGTCCATCTTCCGAGGAGCACACACACACACACACACACACACGAGCACGCGTACACACACACCTTTAAACACACACTCTTGCGCACGCCTTCATGCACACACACCCTCTCCTGCGGCTCTGACAGGGGTGTTTGTAGCCACCTGTATGAAAGTGGCCACGATAAAAACAGGTGATGTGACTCGTCCTCCACTTTGAGCGACAGATTGTCCAACGCCACGACGACGCTTCATGCTGACAGAGAATCCACGTCAGCACACACACAAAAAAAAAGACTCAGAGGGAAGGGTCAAGTGTTCACTTCTGTGGTGTTCAATTACAGAAAAAAAGTTTTAAAAAAATAGATAAATAAATAAATAAATGAATAGACAAATATACGTTAAAAACTAAATAAAGAAAAAAATAGACAAATAAAAAGACAATGAATAAATAAAAAATAAAATAAATAAATAAATATACATAAAAACTAAATAGAGAAAAAATAGACAAAAAATAGACAATAAATAGATGAATGAATGAATAAATAAATACATAAATAAATAAACAAATAAATAAGTGAATAAATAGACAAATACACATAAAAACTGAATAAAGAAAAAAATAGACAATGAAAAAATAAACTAAATAAAGAGAAAAATAATACACAATAAATAAATAAATAAATAAATAAATAAATAAATAAATAAATAAATAAATAAATAAATAAATAATGTTCAAAGAAATTTTGACAGGAATTCTTTTAAGATTTTTTTTGGTATCTACAAAAAATTGTTGAAGTCAAAAACAAAAAAAGAGCAAAGAAATTCCTCCGATCTAACGAGTTAATTCCAGAAACAAGTGGTGTCGTGAACTCACAGGGTTTGATCTCCGGTCAGCAGCGTCCGTCCGTGTCCCCCCCCCCCCCCCCCCCACTACATGAGTGTCAGAATATAACTCAGGTGAGGGGGGCCAGGCGGTGGTCACCGGGGTCGCTGTCTGTCTCTGAGCTGCAGTCAAGTGTGGAGTGCCTGATGGGGGTCATCCTGTGGCCATGTGAACAGGAAGGTGCGGGTTCAGCGTGCAGGGCCGGACCTCCGAGCTGTTTATCAGATCGCTAATGAAGCAGAGCGATCCTGGGAGACCCCGAAGGAGGGAGGAGGAGAGAGAGGAAGAAAGAAAGAAAAGAGGGGGGGGTTGGGGGAGGAGGAGGGGGAGGTGGAGCTCAGAGGACTGCGCCTCTATTTATTACGTTTCCTGGTGAGGAACCGGCGGAGGCAGCGTCACTCAGCTCCTGCCGTAAACATTTTCTCTGGCTGCCGGAGAAGTCGGCGCTGCGTCATCGCGGCCTTCGCGTTTTCCTGCAGGCTGCTCGTACATCAGAGCGGCGGCCCGCCCGCCTCGTCGCCACCGCGAATAAGCAGGCGGGCGCACGATCAAAAACACCGTCCGCAGTGTGGACGGAGACGTCCGAGGACTCGACGTTTCCACGCGTGTTTCTGCTCACATCGAGGACTGAAGTCGTCGCCTCCGATTAGAGCGTCGACCTCACGTCTCGCGTCGGCGTTGCTGATTTATCCCTTAAATATTTAGCCCGCGTTTATAATCGCCGTCAGCGTTTGATGACATCACGAATAAATGTCATGAAAAATGTATTTAGCCTTCAGCTCAGGCCTGAAAAACACTCCGTTCTCGCGTTCCGATTGGCCGCCTCTAACGACCGTCAGACTCGGAGGTGCCGGCATTGGCTCCGGCTGCAAGTGTGACAATCTGGTTTGTCCATCAGGGGCCGAAGGGGGCCGAAGGGGGCTGGAGAGGTCAAAGGTCGGGCACGGGGGGAGTCGTCAGCGCCGAGCGTTCGGGTGACCCTGAACGGTCCTGAGGTGGGAGATGGCCTCGCCTCCCTCAGGAAGTGCGTGCGTGTGTGCGAGCGTGCGTGCGTGCGAGCGTGCGTGCGTGAGTAGAATGTACAAGTGTATCAAAGTTTTTGTGTGACGATTTAAACAGTGTGTGTGCGCACGCACGCGTGTGTGTGCTTGTGTTCGGTGTGTGTGCGTGCGTGGTGCGTGCGTGCGTGCATCAGTGTGAGTGTGTGTGGGTGTGTTTGTGTGTGCGTGTTTTTGTGTGTGTGTGTGTGTGTGTGTGTGTTTGTGTGTGCGTGTGTTTGTGCGTGCGTGCGTGCGTGCGTGAGTAGAATGTACAAGTGTATCAAAGTTTTTGTGTGACGTTTTAAACAGTGCGTGCGTGCGTGCGTGCGTGCGTGCGTGCGTGCGTGCGTGCGTGCGTGCGTGCGTGCTTGTGTGTGTGCGTGCGTGCGTGCGTGCGTGCGTGTGTGTTCATCCCTCCCTCCCCTCCCAGAGGAGCGATGATTCCTTCAGGTTGCAGTAAA
>JASSRZ010000055.1:18549852-18561187 GCA_032164315.1 Malacoctenus gilli
CACACACACACACACACACACACACACACACACACACACACACACACACACACACACACACACACACAACACACACACACACACGCTGTCGCTCTTTTGAACCCTGCTGAACTCATGAGCCTCCACATTCCTGTAACCCTGAGGCTGCTTCTCCTGCATTACTTTTCCTCTCTCGTCCTTCCTCTCTCTCTCTCTCTCTCTCTCTCTCTCTCTCTCTCTCACTCTTTCTCTTTTTCAGTCACTTTTCCGTCATTGCATCCTTTCGCTCTCCTTCGTCATCACTCGACACCGACAGTCAGACTTTTCGTGGCTTCAGTCATCAGTTGCGTCACGAAATATCGTCTTCACTAAAGCATCCAACAGTTTAGACGTTTAATGCTAAATAAGGTAAAAACTGAACCAAACACGAGTGAGAATTTCATCATAACATTTTTTGTCATCAAGTATTTGCTGAAGTTGCAAAACTTTAGAATTCTGCTTCTTGTTTTGAAGGGTTTTTTTCTGGCAAAACGATCTAAAAATGCAGAAATACTGTTACAACCAAGTGTCTGCGTTACCATGGAGACACGCTGCTGTCTCACCTTTGAACACCGGCTGTCGTAGTGGCATGAAAGTTTGCGTTTGCTGTGAAATCGCACCGATTCTTTACCTGAGAATTGCAAATGTTTCTCGTGGTGAAGCTCATTCGGTAGCTCTTGCGTAAAACTCGTCACCCGCGGCAACAAACCCGCCGTTTCACTCGCGGCTCCAACGTCCGCGGCGCTCTCGCCGCGACAGGTGGGAGCGAACGCGCGGCGTCGGAGGCACAATGCGGCCGACGGCTCAGGAAGCAAACAGGAGCGGCGACTTGTTTCTACAGGTTTTGTTGTGCTGCCGCCGCGTCACCGTCTTCATGCTGCCCGATTGTTTATTGTGCCTTTTTAAAAGACTCGCAGCTCCTTTCACGAGCAATTTCCTGTGTGTTGGACTCGGCAGGAAAGGGAGAAAAAAAACAGCCCGGAAATCAATTTGAATGCAGTTTGATGCCGTCGATAACGCGCGCGTGTCTTGTGTTGTGTTTGTTTCTTCCTGTTTGGTTAAACACGAGCAGGAAAGTGGAAATCCAAACAAGGAAGCAGCTTCTCTGGGTTTTTTTTTTATAAAAGACATAAAAATTCACAAATTATTCTGCAAAAAGTAAAATTACATTGCGATTAAATTTAAGTTAGAAACACAGAATCTTTCAGTCTTCAAGTGGAATTTGCTGCTGTTAGTTTTTATAATTAAAGAACTACAATAGTACAAGATTATGTAGTTTTAGCGTACTGAAAACTACAAAGGGCCAGGTTTTAGTATTTGTACAAATAAAAGGGGGAGGAGCATAAATCAGCCTATAAATATAGATGCAAGTTTGGAGAAATATTCAAATATTTTTACATAATTTTTTGGTAATTATCAAGATTAATTCAGACAATTCTAGGTTTATAAAAAAGTCTTAAATATTAAATTATTTGGTCATAAATACATCAAAGTTTTAGCGTCTCGATTAGAACTAATTAAAAAAAATATGAATATATTAATATTACAAAATGTTAACAGTTTTTTTAGATACATATTGTAATTATTTGGCACTTTTTCGTTGAAGTTTTTCATGTAAATACTCTGGATAAAGTGTCTTTCTGAGCTCAGTCTGCTCAACAGCGTCCACAGTACAGCAGGCAGCTCAGTGTTTTCCTCCTCCTCCAGCTTATCACTCTATCACCAGATGTAGAAAGATAGAGTCAGTGTGTGGGAGGAGGGGGAGGGAGGGAGGGAGGAGGGGGGGGGAGAAGGAGTTCCTCCTCTCGCTGCCTCTCAGGTTGGGCTCTCCCTGTTTGGGCACGATGAGAGGGGGAGATTAGCGCGGCCGATAAGGCCAGGAATGCTGCTCGCGGAGGAAGCGGCGCTCCGGAGGAGCCTTCGCTCGTCCGCCCCTCGTGACATCCAACGCCGGCCGCCGCGACGCCACCGGCCTCTTCCTCCCTTTCTGCGTCCCCCTCCGCCGTGCGGAGGAGGCAGGATGGACGCGAGGAGGGACGGGGCCGAAATCCACTGACCCACAGCCGGCGGGCGAGTCCGCTCGGGCCCCCCCCACCCCCCCCAACGTCCCCTCCACCTCCTCCTCTTCCTCTACCGCTCCGATTATTCCTTCCTTCATTTTTATTCAACTCGATGAAATTCAGGAGTCTTCGACACGATTCAAAATCCCTGCAGAGTTCAGAATGGAGGAAATCGTTCCGAGGAAGCGAAATTCTAACATTTATGGCGGAAAATGTTGCAGAATAAACACGGACGGTTTATTTGAGGGAGATTTCGTTACGTTTGACTCCTTCTTGTTTCAGTTGATGAAAATATCTTGTAAACATTGATTCGATGTGTCGAGACCGACACAAAAGAAACGACTTTTTGTGTCTTTGTTCGAACTGGTGTCAGAAATCTGACCCAGGATCAGTGAGGAGCTGACGAGTTCACGTCCAATCCAACGACCTGCCTGTTGGTCAGCCTGTGACTTCACACTGTAGCTGCGAGTGTCCGTCTCGCCGTCCCCCGTCCAGGGTGTCCCGGATGGGGAGACAGTGTTACAGTGAAGCCAAACACTGGCCAGAACACACCAGAGAAAGCAGGAACCTTCAAAGTAAAAGCATAAAAGAGCGTCTTGATTGTAGAACGCGTCTTATTGTAGTTTCTTTTCGTGTTCGATTCTAATATTAACCTTCAGACTCCATCATCAGACAAACGTCTCAGGACTTCAGCGATTATACAACAATTAAGATAAGGAGTGACATTTTCCTGACACCCCCCCCCACTCTCTCTCTCTCTCTCTCTCTCTCTCTCTCTCCCTGTATGATTGAGAAGAATTTTGTTGAACGAAGGAAAGTCGTGTTTCTTCGTCGTCTTTGCGGAAATTTGAAACACCCAGAGGCCCCGAAATGCTACACACACACACACACACACACAGACACACACACACACACACACACAGAAACACACACACGTGCGCACAAACACAGAGCACCACTTCACCCAAACTTCATTATACAAATGCGCAAACAGACTAAACAGCCATTTCACTTTTCACTGGAAATTACTTAACTGCTCCGCTTCAGCTTGACCTCAGTGGAAGTGAGCAGTCACCTGAGACCCCCACACACACACACACACACACACTTTTTCCCCCCTGTTCCCCCCTCCCCCACTCGCCCCCTCCCTCCCTCCCTCCATCTCTCACTCTCTCAGTCTGCAGCTTTCTGCTGACTCCAGGAATTATGATCTGTTTCCCGTCCGCAGGAATAATAGAATACAGGAGGAGGAAAAAGGGGGGCTGGAGTGGTGGGAGGGGAGGGGGGGGGTCGGCAACAGCCCTGTGGAACAGTAGTGACGAGTCCAGCTCAGCTGTGGTTACACTCTGTGTGTGTGCTTCTGCTAATGTGTTCCAGTCCAGATGTGCAAATGTTCTCCTCTTTATTTCCATAAACTTCACACATTAAGAGATTATCCTCTGACACGGACACACACACATCACACAATAACCCCGATTTACGGCCGCGAGTTCTCTCCTCGCTTATCTGGACGGATCAACGCCTCACACACACACACACACACACTCGCGACCTCACGCCAGAAGCTCCGAGCACTTCGTGCTATCAGCCCTCACTTCAGCGTGTTTGGAGTGTGTGTGGAGTGCGTCCTCGGCCGCGTAAATATTTATCACTCGGCTGCCCGAAGAATTTTAATGAGGACTGACGGAAAGTAATCAGCGCGGCGGAGCCGGCGGGCCGGCGGGCCGGCTCGCGCTCAGGTGGCGTTTCAAAACGCCGAAATCGGCCAGACGAAACGTCCGCAGAGAGAAATGTTTTATTCTCAGTTGAAGCCACAAAAAATGAAGAAAAAAAGCGATAAAAATGTCTAATTCGCCGTCGTCGGTGAGAGTGAAACGTTTGCTCCTTTGAATCGGCAACTGCCAATGTATTTTACTTTGAAAATACAAGATAATAGTTGCTAAGCATCAATGTGATGCCTGCTGTGAGGCGCACGATGTGCAGAGTGATTGTGAGTTTAGAGTTATTGGCAAGAGTTTCACTGTCAACATGTGGGTGAAATCGCTGCTTTACTGATGTTTTAAAATGTATTTACTCTGTGTGTGTGTGTGCGTATGTGTGTGTGTGTGTGTGTGCGTATGTGTGCGTATGTGTGTGTGTGTGTGTGTGTGTGTGTGTGTGTGGTACATACTCATCAAGGTGACAGGGCCACCCCCTTAGAGGTCACCCAACACATTGTGCGCAGGCCAAACTGTGCAGGGAGTCGGGGAAGGAAACCTGAGCTGTAACTCACACAGCTCTCTTCTCGCTCTCCCTCTCTGTCACACACACACACACACACACGCAAACACACACATGTTGTAAGAGACACACTGGACCTGACCTTTGACCTCAGTGTGGGAGACTCCAACAACCACCTTGAATTCCTGAAGAGGCCGCAGCTCCACAATTTATGTCAAGTTTACTTGGATTTTTTTGGGCTTCTTCAGCAAACATCAGATCTGAGGCAAAGTAACTGAAGCTCTTGAATTGAAACACTTCACAATAAAACACACATTTTCCTTAAATCCTCTCTTTCCTGTGATTTACTGTGACCAAAAGACTGCTAAAAAATATTATTAGAATTAATTGTTTGTGCAATTTTACCTTAATTTTTCTTAAGCTTTTGAGTGTGAAAAGATGTCATTTATATTAAAAAAATAGCCAAATTTTTGTGTAATTCTTTAGAGATAATTAAGAAGTTGCTCTTAAACTTTTATTTTTTAAACTTGGAAATGAAAAAGTGTTTTTTGTTTGTGGAGGATTCACCCTCACAGCTGACAGATTCTGCTGCTGTTGTGGCTTCATTTTTTCATTGTTTCAGTTTATTATCTCGTTTCTGAAGCAGAGTTTGACGAGTGCGATGCACCTTGGTGGAATAATTCAGACTTGGCTTTAAATGTGGGCCGTAACGTCTCGTCCATCACCCCCCTGAAGCCCCCCCCCCTCCCTGTCTGAAGCTAACTGAGGGTCCTTTGTGCTTTGAAGGAAGCGATTCGCTGAGCGATGCCGGCCGAGGTACGACACAAACTGGCCAGTGACAGATTTGTGACTGTAGCTTGAGGAAGAAGCTTGGAGGTGATGGAGCTCAAGTGTGTCCGCGTACACACACACACACACACACACATACACACACATTCACACACACACACACACACACCTGTTGGCAGAGGGAAGGAATCTGCCCTCATCGTCGCTCGGCTCGGCTGCTTCCCGTCTTCGTCGCGTCCCCGCCGTTCTCCGCTCGTCCAAGCGGGCCAAAGATCGGGGCGGACTTCTTCCGTCCAAACCTCGGCCCGAAAGGGGTCAGAGGTCAGAACATGTGGCTCCGGCCGGAACATCTGGGGTCTGCTGGGGACTGGGAGGAGAGCGCGGGGCTCGGGACTCTCACAGCGTTTTATCTGATTTGCTTTGATGTCTCTGTCGTCGCAGCCCCGCGTCCACTACTGTACAAACAACAGAGACGCTACTGGATGTTCCAGACCACATCAGAGAGAGAGGGGGGGGGGGGTGAGAGAGAGAGAGAGAGGGGGGTGAGAGAGGGAGAGAGGGAGAGGGAGAGAGAGAGAGAGATAGAAAGAAAGGGAGAAAGAGAGAGAGGGGGGGAGCAAGAAAGAAAGAGAGAGAGTGAGAGAGAGAGAGAGAGAGAGAGAGAATTTGTTCTTTTATGTGGATAAGTTTGCATCAAGAAGGAGACTTTGTTCTACATGTCACTAAATATGCTGGAGTGTGTGTGTGTGTGTGTGTGTGTGTGTGTGTGTGTGTGTGTGTGTGTGTGTGTGTGTGTGGGGCTGTAGCTGGTGATTTATTGAACGTCCTCGCAGTGATACCAGAATTCCTTTGCGTTAAATGCCTGCTCTGAGAGCCTTTTACTGCCGCCGTGCTTTATGGAGCGTGATCGCACTCTGCTCGACTCCCCTTTTTTTTTCTCAAGTTTTTAAATACTCTTTTTCTTCCACTCGTCTCGTCTTCATCAGAGCGAGGACGTCTGGGGGGACGGACGAGCGATACGGGACGGAAACGGAAGTACGTCGGTTTCGGATTGGAAAGAGCGTGAGAGAAGCATAAATATGCGTGAAATGTGCCGGACTGTCAGTCGCGAGCCGAGGTGGGGCTTTTTTTTCTCCCCTCGCTCTCGATTTGTTTTGTCTGACTTGGACGCCGTCCTGCCAGTGCATACCTTTACTCATTCCTGATGTGACTGCAAAACCCTGGGAAAATGTTCCCCCCACGCTTTTATTTTGACCCGCTCGCCCCGGTTTGTTTCCTCTTGAGTCGGAGCGACGTCAAATCAACCGAACAGGTCGCGTCACGAAGTTTCGGGTTCGATTTGCGTCGAATCGGGACGAAACGCTCACATTCGTCCAGTTGAGCTCGTTGATTCGGTCTTCGGTTGGATTTCTGAGGACGTGAGACGGTGCGGCGGGCGGTCGGAGCTGTCGAAGCCCCGCCCACTTTAGGGCATCGTTAACCCTAAAGTTTGGAGTTGAGGTGTCCGGTTTGGTTCGCTGTACTGGTTCAGTGTTGTGTCGTGGTTTGAGTCAAGTCTACCGTCGATGTTTACGTTTGTTTTTGTCCATTTGTTTTGTTTATTTAGTGATAGAAGGCCTCAAAGTGTGTGCGCGTCTCTTCGATGGACCGCCGTCCCGTTCAGACGTCTCTCGGTCTTTCTCCTCGTCTGAAGTCGGGTTGGACGCCTTTCCGGACGTCTGCTGCGGCGTCTCGTCTTTCCTCGCGTGTCCGTTTCGGCCTCCTCTCGGAATTCCTCCCCATCGGAGCCCGTCGGGCGCTCCCTCGCGGGCCCCCGCCGCGGTTCTCGGGTGGCGCGTGGGTGTGGATCCGCGCCGTCATTTAATCTGCAAGATGTGCTTAATGCCTACACGCAGCGATGGGGGGGCGGGCGGGCGGGGGGGGGGGGGTGGCGGCGTTTTGTCACGGCTAATTTTCGGCTTTCTCGCACCAGTTTTTGTTATGATGGTCGCTGCATATTTGCCGACTTGGGCAGAGCGCCGCTTTAAACAGGAAGTACCGGCGCGCTGCCGGCTTGGCTTCCAAATCGGATCCATATGAAGATTATATTGTGCCCCCCCCCTCCCCCCCCCCCCTCATCTGTTAGTAGTTGGCGTCGAATTATTCGCTACATGCTCTGTTTGGGCTGAGTTCACCGGGCCGCTCTCGTTAGCGGCGCGTGGACTCGGCTCTCGTTTCGGCGAGCGGGACCCTCGCCGACGGATCTGCCAGAGCGAGAGCGTCCGACTGTCACCTGCGCAGATCCCGCCTGACGAAGACCAGACGCTCGGCGCACTTCCTGGACGCTGAACCGAGAGAGCAGACGCGAGTCCGATTTCAGCAGATGTCGGTCTGCCGATCTCAGGCGGCGGCGGCGATGAAGATGGCTATAACACAAGGCGCCGCTCCTCTTCGCTCTTCGATTCCGGTTGTTTTCTTCCATCTGATGCGACAGTCAACATGTTTGTTTGGAGACAAACCTGGCAACCCACCTGCCTCTGAGAAGGAATCTTTAGCGCGACAGTGAAGCCAAACACACGGGAGCCTTCAAAATAAGAGCACAGGAGCGTTTCCCAGCTCCCAGCTAAAGTTTACCCTTCAAATTCTGAGAAAGCTCGAGCAGGCAAAGCCTCGGAGGTGAGGAAAGGTGAACGGAGCAACGATGCAGTCTGGAGACTCAGTTTTGTTGACCGTCAAGACTTTCCAGCGTTCCGGTTTCCGGGAGAGCCGAGGATCGGCGGCCGTGGACGGAGGAGAACCCCGGCGTCGGATCTGAGCGAGGAGAGCCCCGATTGGCTCAAAGCTTTCGCGAACAGATACAAATAAACGCTGTGTTTTTGGTTATGAAACGCCTCTCCTGGCAGCAGCAGCGAACGGCGGTTCAGGGGGGCCAAAAATAGTGCAGCGCACTCCACCAACCCTGCGAGCGGGCGGCGCGGAGGAGTCGCGGCGCTCTTCGTCTCCATCACCCTCCTCGGTTTTCCGTCACCGTTTTGTGGTCGGGTCATTTTTTGACTTCGGGCAGTTCGGCTTCGCTCTCGGCGTGCCGTGGCCGCGATACGCCGTTCGTCCACCGACGACGAGAATATTGATATTGATACAAATATTAATTTGTGTTGTCTTTTGGGTTTTTTTGTTTTTTGTTTTGGGTTTTTTTGTTTTTTGTTTTGGGTTTTTTTGTTTTTTTTCTTGTAATTTCTTTTTTAACTTCTTTTTCTTTTATAATTTGTCAATTTTTAAAAAATTTTCAATTTTTCAATTTTTTCAATTTAATTGATTAATTAATTAATTTTTTTGTTCTTTATTTCATCGAAACAGTGCAAAGACGAATGAACACTTGAGGCACTGTCAAGCCACTGCGGAGGGCCAAAAGAGTGTTGGTTTCTTTTTTTCTTTTAGCCCTGGGACGGGGGGAGGGGGTGGGGGGAGGGATACAAGGTGTTTACTGGGGGGTAACCTGTCTGTTGACAGTTTACTTCCAGAACTGCCACCATTTGCCCCCCGCTCCCCCCCAATTTGGATGGCTTCCCTCCTGGCAGCCTCTTTTTCAGCTCTCCTGGCCTCCTTCCTCCACTTGGCCTTCTGCTTGTCCGTCAGAGCGGCCAGTTCGGTCAGCTGGAGGACCTGTTCGTTGAGCTCCTTGATGGAGAGCTCCATGCTTCTGTTTTGCTCCATCAACTGGGCCTCCTTGTCTTTGAGGAGCTGCGAGGTGAGCCGCTCCGTCTGCTGCTTAAAGTCCACCTCTCTCCGGTCCCATTTTCTTTGCCAGGCCTGAGAGAGCTCGTCAAGAGCCTGGTCGATGTGGGCCTTCACCTGGTTCACGTCGATCTTTTGAAGCTGGTCTTCACAGATGAAGCCGCGTGGTCGTTGGTGACCCGCACCGTGGATGTGTCCATTTCTTTATGGCTGCTGCTTCTTTCGTTTTACACCGTTAGTGCAGCGTTGCTGGAAGACTGTCGCCGCTGCTTTGTTTAGCCCCTTTTAGCGTCCTTTACCGTCTTTTTCGGTTGCTTTTAATTGCTTAGGGTAGCATTTCATCGTGATATGTTAGCTAGTCTGCTAACTGTGCTTTTCTTGAGGGGTTTTTTCCGTCTTCCCGAGAACCTGCAGGCAGAGTGATGTCGTCTAGTTACTTCTAACACTTAAAGTTGGAAGAAAAAGATTGTATATAGTCATGAACTCGCGTGTTTTGCTCTTCTCTATGAGTTTACTTCAAGTTTACTTCAAAATAAAAGTAGTTCTGAACTTGGAACTGTTGCTTTATGTTGCTTTTTAACTCCAAATGTGCTTCATCCAAGTAAAACCGAGAATTACAGAGTTTCCAAAGAAACCTCTCCAAGCTTTTACTTTGAAGGGCTGCCTGTTCCAGCTGTATGAGCTGTTGTTTCACCTGCAGTCCGTTCGCACACAAACTGAACGGGGAGGGAAAAAAATCATTTTTGTTGTTTTATTTTCTCTGCAGAAAGCCGCTTTTTGATGATGTTTATCTTTTCCGTTTTTGGCAGCTGACATCAAATAAGCCCCGCCCCCTCCGCGCGTTGTGCGGGCAGGAAAACAATCGACGGACGCGCGCGCGCGGGCAGCGGCTTTCGTGAGGAGAGCGGCCGATGTTCCCTTCATGCCGGCTGGGTGACGCTCTCCATTACCGACGCTAATCAATATAATTATGCAGCAAGTGGATTATTTCATGTAATTGTGCAGCCAGTCACCCTGTAATCATTACACTCAGCCCCGTGATGAATTATGTCTCATTGCTGCAGGTAATTAGTCTGAAAATGTTTCCAGTTCTGCTTTCGGAGCCAAAACTCGCTGCTGAGGAACGTCCAGAGCGGCTCGCACGAGAGAGCAGCTGGAGGAGGCTTCGCCGGCTTTGAATGCGCCTGCGCGCTGCGCGTAGACGCCGTAACGACCCTCAGAGGTCGCTCGGCCGAGCGATATGGAACCCGAGCGGCGTCGGCGGGCGGACTCAGCCTCGTGCTCGCCTCCGTGTGTGTGTGTGTGTGTGTGTGGACAGTGTGATGAAGCGGCGAGGGATGTGGGTCCCTGCTCTCCAAAAGGCCCGGCTGCGCGGCGTTCCAGGGGAATAAGATCAGACGGCTTGAAGAGGCTCGGCGTCACACCGAAACTCTCCTCTGACCCTCCGGCGTTCATCTGAAGTATCGGTTCTGGTCCCGGTTCTGTTCCGCCCTCTTTTGACGCTTGTTGCGTCCAAACTCGGTTGGGTTTATTTGGATTTTGTGGCTTTAAATTTGCCTGAAAAAAGAAACAATAAGAGCTCAATTCGGCTTGAACGCGTGGAGTCTCTGGTTCTGGAGTGTGGCGGCGTGAAACCGAGACTCCCGTTCTGGACCAGCCGGGGGTCTCGGAGCAGCTCCAGTTGCGTGTGATGCCAGTTTGAGCTAAAGAGGCTTCCGTAGTCGAATCAACAAACTATCGAGCTGCTAGAGGGACTTTTTATCGTCTAAGCTTCCATGGAAACACACGAAAACAAAGCAAAGATGTGAACTATCTGCAGTGAGGGCAGCAACAGTTTTCACCTCAGAGTACCTGTGACTGGTTCTTCTTCTCTGGTGTCGCCACAAAAACACGTCATCAAAAGCTGGAACACGTGATTACATCTGGTCCTTTTTCATCAAGTTGTTAATTAAAAGTGGGGAAAAGTTAGAAGATGTTTGATATTAAACGCTGAAACGGTGAAGCAAAAGTTTTATAGAGCAGAAACGAAAAGATCGCAATGTGGTTCAACTTTGTTTAAAGTTTCTATTCTTGTTCAGTTCTTCAGAAATCTCAAATTAGAGTCATTGAAGTAATTATACACAAAGTTAGTACAAAGCTTCACGTGCAGGTGGGAGGAATTATGTATCAGAGGAAAGTGGAGCAATCTGAGAGCTTTAATTTGGTCCTTTTTCCATCATCAGTGTTGTGGTGCGTTCAAGTGCTTTCGTGACAAGTTTCTGAAAAGAAGTGAGTGAAACGATGGAGGTGAAAAGCAGGAGTGAGAGGAGAGAAAGAGGAGAAGTTCAGGGGTCTCTTTTTTCCCTCCTCAGTCTCTTTGGTGGTCCGAAGCGGGGGTCTCGCTGGAGGTTGAACCCGCTGCAAAACGCAACGGGGGAGGGTTGTGAGTACGGGGTTGAAGGAGGGGTAGAAAGGTGGAAGGGGGTCCCGGGCTGAGGGGGGGGGGGGGGGCGACACCACCAGAGTCCCACAATTCATCATGATCTGGCAGAGGG
>JASSRZ010000055.1:18561287-18571822 GCA_032164315.1 Malacoctenus gilli
ACACACACACACACACACACACACACACACACACACACACACACACACACACACACACACACACACACACACTTTTCCAGAGGAATGCAGTGTGAATAGTGCAAAGACTATTATACTATTGTTAATGGTGTTATTTATTATCCTACATTTTTACAATTATCAATATTATCAATTATTTGGACTAAAAGGAAACTAATTTTGAAGCTTTTCTTTTTAGGTTAATTTTTGGGTTTTTTTATTTTTTTTATTACTTTTTCTCAGCTCCAATTTTTCAAATTATTGTTTGTTTATTTTCAGTTTCTGTCCTGCTGTTAAATTTATTATTTCATCTATTTTGTTTAAAAAACGCTCACTTTGCTGGTAAATATAAAGCTGTTGAAAGCGAACTGTGAGGGAACTGTTTGCCGAGGGAACGACCCCCCCCCCCCCCCGCCCCGCCCCTCCCCCCCTTAGTGTCCGCCTCTGACATCTTAATACGATCCAAAACACTTCATTGAAAACTCTTATTTTGTAAACAATCCGCGTGTTTCTGCGCTGACGCCGTTCGGGAAGCAGCGAGGTAAATCAGCGCATGACGGCAGCAGCGTTCCCGCGCCTTCAGCAGATCAGAACGATTCAAACCAGCTTCAAGTTAAAGAAAGGTTTTAATAAAACACACACACACACGCGCGCGCGTGAAATAAAATTTAAAAAAGTATCTTCCGGTAGGGACGCGGAGCCGCTGCTGCTGCCGCCAACGGGAGTCGGCCGGGAGCTGCTGTGCGTCTAATGACTGATCTGTTTCCACTGACGAGGCCTTCAAACCGCTGCAGCACGTGTGTTTATTTACGCCGCCATTTACACTCCAGCACTGCGAGCACACAGACACACACTCACACACACACACACCTGCAGGAAACTCTGCGACCTGGAATAAAGTAGAAACCTGTTTGCTTTGATTTCACTTCTGATCTCTGGCCTCTGCCCTAGCTGCGGGGCTTTTATTTTGAAATAAAACAACCCTTTTGTGGTTTCGAATACGCTCACGGAGACGAATTTAGCGTTAAAACCTTCAAGACGAAAACTCCAACACGCCGCCTCCACCTGCAGCTGCGTCCACGTCCTGCTTATTTATTCAGAAATAAATGTAAACTCCAATATTTTAGCGTGAAGTTCTCCAACTTACTTTTTCTCCTCTCGTTTTGTTTCTACTTTAAATCTCAGCGCCTCAGTTTGAACTCCCCTCGAACTTTTAACCGTTTGTAATAAAAGACTCCAATTGTAAATCAAATAGATGGCACTTTATTAAACAAAACAAAATGTAATGCCTTCAAAATAGGTTGTTGTTTTTTTTTTAAAACAAATAACACAAAAAAAATGAATAAAATAAGTATCGGCTACAGAGGTCCCTTTTTTCTATTTCTATACAAGAACCGGGACGATTAAAGGGCAGCAATAAGAAAACTGGAAAAGTGTTTGGTCCTCGATCTCCAACCGCTCCCTTTTCCTCCAAAATAAATTACTATATTAGGCTATAATTTACAGTCTAGTCTTAGAAGCTGGTGTTTGAGCCGCTTGCGGGGACGAGTCTCGGAGAGAGAGAGAGAGAAGCGCACTTACGTGTCCGGTGTTTAAACAGCTCTGGATGGGAGAGAGAGAGAAAAGTCAAAAAGGAGAGGGGGTGGGGTGGGGGGCGAGAATCTCTTTTGTCCATTCGGAGCGCGAACGAAAGAGCGGGGGTCGAAAAAGAAAGAGGAACTCGATATTGGGGTCGCTGCTCAGAACTTGCTGCAGTCATAAACAAAAGCTCCTGAGGTGCGGTACAGCGACTGGCCGGACGGGAAGGCCATCTGACAGCTGTTATTCCCGTTGACCGGGGATCCGTTGAGCCCGATCCGCTGCGACTCGAACATCTCCCGCACCGAGTGGAAGTTCTGCTGCTGCGCCGGGTAGCCCGGGCTCAGGTGGCCCAGCTCGCCGTACCAGGACGCGAGCCGGCCCTGGTGCGCGTGGTGGCCCTCCTGGCCCGCCTGGCTCAGGTTCCCGTGGCCGAGCGACGACGAGCTGGAGGAGGTGGAGGAGGTGGTGGTGATGCAATAGTCGGGCAGCGCCTCCTCCACCGTGGTGGAGGGCGCCAGGTGGCCGCCGGAGGCCCGCTCGCCCGCGTACAGGCTCATGGCCTGCATGTTGCAGTGGTAGGTGGCGTTGGAGGTGGTGGAGATGACGTTCTGGCCGCAGGTGGCCGCGCTGTACGCGGGCGTCTGGTTGGGCGAGTAGCTGAGCGACAGCGACGGCGCCATACCTGTCCGCGAGGAGGCGATGAGCGGCGGGGAGAGCTCGGCCTGCGGGGAGCCCCGCAGGGAGGTCATGATGTTGTCCACGCTGAAGCCCTGCGCCGCGGCCTGCCCGTGCTGCTGCTGCTGCTGCTGCTGGTGGTGCTGGTGGTGCTGGTGGTGCTCGGCCGCCTCCATGCTGAGCGACCTGCTGGAGGGCACGCTGTGCGGGCTCCCCGTCGACAGGCTGCTGCTGCTGTCGGGGCTCTCGATCTTGGGCACGGCCCCGAGCGTCGGGGACGCGGCCTGCGGCGGCGTGGAGCTCCCGTTCTCGGTCTTTATATCCTGGATGCGCACGGGCTGGGAGGCCTGGCCCGCGGGCTCCTGCTCCCGGCCCGCGCCGCCGCCGCCGCCGCCGCCGCGCGCCGACGGCTCCTTGCCCTGCCGGTCCCGCTCCTCCTTATCCCGCTGCACGTCCTTCTTTTTGAAGCGCCTCCGGCGCCGCAGGAAGCTGCCGTTCTCGAACATGTTGTAGGAGTCCGGGTCCAGGGTCCAGTAGCTGCCCTTGCCGGGCTTCTTGTCGTCCCGCGGCACCTTGACGAAGCACTCGTTGAGCGAGAGGTTGTGGCGGATGCTGTTCTGCCAGCCCTGCTTGTTGTCCCGGTAGAAGGGGAAGCGCTCCATGATGAACTGATAAATCCCGTTCAGGGTGATCTTCTTCTCAGGTGAGTTCTGGATGGCCATGGTGATCAGCGCGATGTAGCTGTACGGCGGCTTCACCATGTCCTTGGGCTGGTGCTGCGGCGTGTACGGTCCGTAGGCGCGCGCCATCCCGGCCGGGTACTGCTCGTGCGCCGCGTGGGAGTACATGCTCATCGGCGCGGGCATCCCGGTGTAGCCGCCGCCGGCCCGGTAGTAGCTCTGGTCGCCGCCGATGTAGGGCACGACTCCCAGGGAGTTGGGGCTGGAGACGGAGTAGCGCGCCTGCATCCTGCGCCGCGCGCGTCACCAGCGAAGCGCCGCAAAAAGCTCCCCCGAAAAAGTTCCCGCACAGCTTTCTGGGCCGCTCCTCCGTCACGCCGGGAAGTCCCTGATTCTCAAGCCGCAGTCCGCCGCCACGGTGAACCGGAGGAGGGAGCGCGCGCCGCCGCCGCAGCAGCGAACATTTGGGGAGAGCGAAGCGAGCGGAGCGGAGGCGCGTCGGTCTGCGAGCACTGTTTTTTTACGCCTCACATTTTTTCCTCCCTTTTGGCCGCTCGAGCTGCTCCACCCCGAATCCGAACGTGCGCGCCGGCATCCAATGGGATCCGAAGGGCGAAATGAACCTGTGGAAAAGCTGCAGGGCGATAAAAGTTACTACACCACCCCTCCCTCCCCCCTCCCTCCCTCCCTCCTCCTCCTCTCCCTCCTCCCCCTTCAGCTCAGACACGAAGTTATTAGAATGAAGGGTGCGCCCGAAACGCAGCAAATCCAATTCAACGGCCAATAAAGTGCAACATTTCTCATTTATTCGCCTTTTTTGGGGGGTGAAAAACACCCAAGAAGCTTTTCACTTTCAAGTTTTAATTAAAGGAGATGTTGAATTAGCTTTTACTTAAGCGCTGCTTCATTTCTGGCCTTTAAAGTCACTTTATTAACGGTAGAAACGGAGAAAACGGCGCTCTGGAGGCTTCTATTGTCCCTTTAAAGTGGCCACAGGCCCGGAAGCTGCGGTGCATTTAACTATTAAAGAGTTTTCCCAATAATTAAACCCTCAATTAGAGCCGAGGTGTTAGCGATTAGGAATGCGGCCCGAGATGCTGCCGCGGCCAGGCCGCAGAAGGAGCAGCGCTGCGCGGCTGCGCCTCTCAATAAACAGCGCAGACTTGAAAGCGGCGCAGCGCGGCTCGGAGCGGCCGCGGCCCCGCGGCCCCGATGCCCCCCCCCCCCGCTGCGCCGGTGGGCGGAGCCTGGAGCCTCATTAGAGGGTCGATGAGGATCGTTTGGCCGCGGCCGGGTGAGAAAAGGCGACGCGCCGGGTGTGAGCGGGCGCTGAGGCCGAGAGGGGGGGTCCGGAGACCTCCAAATGTTGCTCTCAGCGAGCGGCTGTTCGCGGAGACACGGGGCGCTGCTGCAACAACAAACCGCCTTTAATTCCAGTAACACGTAATGATCTGAAGGCTAATTTAGAGGATTAAATATTAGATCAACTATTAGAACTAGAACTATGAGATGAACAACTTATTGTGAATATTTCCCCAGTTTTCAATCAAATTGAGTGGAAATTTGTTTCTGTTTTGTTAATTATTAAAAAAAAAATAAGAGTCGCATTTATAATGTTCAATTATTCAACTGAGCTCAACGTCTATAATTTACTCTGCCAAGACACTCATTTTATTTTGAAAAACAAAACAGAAACACGTCAGTATTTGTATAGAAGTGTTTTTCCACCTTCTTTATATTAAAATCTGCTCCTTTCTGTGTGAGATTACATCTCAATGAAGGAGCAAATTTGTTCTGATTAAAGAAACAAACGTTTTCTTTAAATCCAGATTTTAATTCGGTTTTTTTTATTCCAGTTAGAATAATTCAACAATAGAAACTCTTACATGAAGCACAAGGTTTATCATTTGAAACCTTGATGTTTTAATCAATATTATAGGCTTTTATTTTCTTTTTCCATGTTGGAACGAGGAATTTAATTAGAAAGCAGAAATTTTAGTGATTTTCCTGAATGAAAAGTGAGGCTTCAACTGTGATTTTTCACGTGCCTTTATTGACTTTTAAGTAAAATTAATTAACTGACGATTTGTTCATTCACTTGTGTTTTTTGATGACCGACATTTGTTCAATCTTTGGGACCAAATTACTCTGAAACCAGCTGAACTTCTCGGAAAGACGCAGAATTTCCACCAAAAACTCGAGTGCAAAGTTTCGTTCGGAAAACACGAGTCAGATTTTGTCTAAAGATAAAAATCAACGTGAAAACTCGCAGGAACGTTAAAGATCGGATTAATGTTTAATCGGATTATCTCTTTTCTGAGGCTGTTCGGCGTGTTGCTGTTTTTCTCTTTAATGGTTGTCAGAAAACACAAAATTCCCGTTTTTCTTTGATTGTTTCAATGAATCTAAAAGGCGCAAAATAACTTTCGTGTCTCACTTGTGTGTGTTTCTCCTCCTGCTTCAGTGATTTGCATGTGTCTTGTGTAGGAGGAGGGAGGAGAGGGGGAGGGAGGGGGGGACAAACGCTGTCACCTGTGTGGTCCGGGAGGTGAGTTCCTGGAAGGGGTCCTGATGAGTGATGGAGGGGGGGTTGGAGCGACCCCCCGCTGGCCGCAGCGCCCCAGCTGCCCAAGCGGCGCGCGGAGGGTCAAACAGTGAAAAAGCTGCAGCACTAACAGCCGCTTTGATGCCGCAACAACCGGACTGATCAGCCACAAACACCCGTGGACTAAAACTTTCAGGAACCGCGAAAGAACAGCAGCGAAACAACAGTTTAGCCGTAAATAATCTCAAGATAACATGACGTCATCCTTGTTATTATTAATTCAACCACAGATGTTTATTTGCTGCAGGTATTTCTGCTTTCGAGTGTTTCTCTTTCATCAATGTGTGACACACTGCTGCCCCCTGCCGGCCAGATGGTGGAAGTGTTCAGTAGAGGAGCGTTTAGGCAGAGACGGTGATCTGGTGCGTCGGCTGCAGGTTGAAGGGGTTTACTGTAGCTTCGAGTCTGTCTTTATCTGAGTGAGTCCACAAACTGCAGCGAGGATTGTGTCCTCTGTCCAGTCAGTCCTCCCCCAGTCTGTCCTCTCTTCAATATGTCTTCTGTCTAGTTGGTCTTTAATCCAGTCGGTCCCAAATTCAGTCTGTTTTCATTCCAGTCAGGTCTTCAGTCCAGTCTGTCCTCTTTCAAATGCGACTTCTGTCCAGTTGGTCTTCAATCCAGTCCGTCTTCAGTTCAGTCTGTCCTCTTTAAAATCTGTCTTCAGTCCAGTCTGTCTTCTTCCCAACGGGTCTTCTGTCTAGTTGGTCTTCAATCCAGTCCGTCTTGAGTCCAGTCTGTCCCTTTTTTCAGTTTGCATTCAGTCCAGTCCATCCTTTTTCCAGTCTGTCCTCTGTCCAGTGTGTCCTCTGCCCTGCCGCTCTTCAGTCCGGTCTGTCCTGTGTCTAGTCAAGCTTCAAGCAGCTGACTTTTCTTGCCGCTTCATCCTTTCTCGTGTTCAGTTTCATCTTCCTGCGGTGAAGCTGAACTTTGACCCTTTTACCAAAGTAAAGACGTTTTCTGGTCACTAAGTAAAGTTTGATCCTCACAGCAGTTAAATTCAGCCTGCAGCACCTCTCGCTAGTTATATTCCATTATCTAACAATAATCTCGGATCCTTTACAGCCCAAGAGCAGATTTGCCTCCAAATCAGCTTTTATTTTGAAAGGCTTTATACCTCATTATTACCTTACTTTTTAAAACACTCCGTAAAATTGTTAGAATGAACTTGTTTGGGTGTCAGCAGACAGATGAACCTCCTGGGTGATTCCGATGTAGCTCAAAAGCCGCCGAGCGGTCTTGCAGCGCCCTCTGCTGCCTTTCAGGCGCATGCGCACCTTTCAGCTCACAAACGGGGGAAAGTAGCCTAACAAAATCCTTCCAATCAACCTAAAAGTGATTCAAAAACACGATTTTATGGTTGAATATGTTCTTCCGCATGTTGATGTGAGACTTTTGATGATCAGCTGCAGTTAAGCGAGACTTCAGGGGATCATTTTGGCTCCTTTTCTGCAGTTTTTCTGCTGCAGGTTTGATCAGGAGGCTCTTTGAAGGCACTTGAGCGCCATCGACGGTGTTTATACTCAGTGTCTAATTAAACACAGACGCGGTTCCAGAGTCTCCTGGAAGCCGCGCAGCCCGACGCCACATTGGATCGGAATTGGTTTTCAAATAAATAGCTGCCAATCACGCCAGCGCCCGACATGAAGTTGGTGTTTGGTGCTGCGACCGCTGCAGGCTGAAGCCGCTCTCAAGGCCGCGAGACGCCTCACGCGATCCAGCTTCTCCCCCCACGCCTGGTAACCTCAGACTGGACTTGTGAGGGCGGATGGTTGGACGGGGAACTCCGGCCCGGGACCCCAAACGAGGACCAGGGAACTAAACCCCCCCTGAAAGTCTCAATGTGAGACACACGGAGCTGTGAAATGCAGATGAGACAAAATGTCAACGACTGAGTTTTACCAACAGAAGACATCAAGTTTCGGTCCCAGGGGTTCCCAACTGGAGCTCAACATACTGAGGGACCGTGTCTCTCTATAGTCCATCCGGGGACTCGAACCAGCAACCTTCCAGTGAGGCTTTGCTTCTCTAATCTCAGTTGTTTCTTGCAGACTCCCTGTCTGCTCTCTGATTGGTCGAAACATTACAGCGAAGACAAACTCGCGGCGGACACGCCCACTCTTGCCAACACACAAACGCTGGAAGACACATTCACACACACACTAAAGCAGGAGCCGTCAAAATAAAAGCATCACAGACTGTCCCTGGTCTGGTTTGGAGTGAAAGCGTCTCACTTGGACTTCCTTTGAAAAGAGTGAAACTGACTCTGATGTCCTCTCAACAGGCAGAGCCTCGGGGGCCCCCTATGAGCTCTGGCGCCCCCTCTAGGAGGGTCCCAGGTTGACGGTCACTGTCCTGTTGCAGTGGAAGCAGGAACCTTCGGACTTCACGGTGTTTCTGTCCCGGTGGGAGGAAACTTTCTGTGACCTTCAGGTCGTCCAGGCGTCCCTTTCAGGTGAGCGACTGGTGACATTATGTCCAACTGTGGACACTGAACAGGGACAGACAAAGACGAGAGTTTCTGACGCACTGAAGACATTTTAAATCGCAGTGATTCAAACTCACATTTACAGACGCGCTTCTTTTTGTTCGTCTGTCTCTGACTTTGAGTTTCTTTCAGGACTCGGAACTTTGGGATCATCGGATCTTCTACATCTGGAGTTGGAGCACATCTGCCTCACAGCGACGGGTGAGTGACGACCAATAGGGGGCGCCAGGTCACACCTCCATACCCAAGCGACTCATTCTGAAAAGCTCAAGCGAATTGTGGATAATGACACATAGTAATAATGGAAAAAGCTGCTTTAACTTGTGGTTTGTGAAATCATCTCATTTGTTTTGAGCACACATTTATTCAACCTCGTAATATGTGGAAAAAACTTCATTACAGAGTTAAAATACTGCAAAGATTGGAGCTTTTCTTGTATTCAGAGAAGTGTTTCACCATTGACTAAATATCTTCTAGTTTTTATCATAGTTGCAAACAAATCTTCACCTCCAGTGTCTCTTTGCGTCCTGTAGCATCCTTTTTCGTCTCGTAGTGCCCTGCAGTGTCCTAAAATGTCCTGCAGTGTCCTATCATGTCCTGCTGTGTCCTATAATGTCCTACAGTGTCCTATAATGCCCTGCTGTGTCCTGCTGTGCCCTACAGTGTCCTATAATCGCTTGCAGTGCCCTGCAGTGTCCTATTGTGTCCTGCAGAGTTCTATAATGTCCTGCTGTGTCCTATTATGTCCTGCTGTGTCCTATAATGTCCTGCTGTGTCCTGCTGTGCCCTACAGTGTCCTATAATCTCTTGCAGTGCCCTGTAGTGTCCTATTGTGTCCTGCAGTGTACTATAATGTCCTGCAGTGTCCTATAATGTTCTGCTGTGTCCTATGATGTCCTGCAGTGTCCTATAATGTTCTGCTGTGTCCTATAATGTCCTGCAGTGTCCTGCTGTGCCCTACAGTGTCCTATAATTGCTTGCAGTGCCCTGTAGTGTCCTATTGTGTCCTGCAGAGTCCTATAATGTCCTGCTGTGTCCTATAATTTGCTGATGTGTCCTATAATATCCTGCAGTGACCTATAATGTCTTGCTGTGTCCTATAGTGTCCTGCAGTGTCCTATTATGTCCTGCAGTGTCCCGCTGTACCCTACAGTGTCCTATAATCGCCTGCAGTGTTCTGTAGTGTACTGTTGTGTCCTGTTGTGTCCTGCAGTGTCCTGTAGTGTCCTGCAGTGTCCTGTTGTGTCCTATAATGTTCTGCAGTGTCCTGCTGTGTCCTGTAGTGTCCCGCAGTGTCCCATAATGTCCTACAGAGTTTTTTAGTTAAGTGTCTTGGGTATCATGTTGTATCTGGTAGTGTCCAGCAGCGTCTTGCAGGGTTTTGTTGTGTTCTGTAATGTCCCGCAGTGTCCTGCTGTGTCCCATAGTGTCCTACAGTGTCCCATAATGTCCAGCAGTGTCTTGTTGTGTCCTATATTGTCCTGGAGTGTCCTATAATGTCCTGCAGTGTCCTATAATGTCCTGCTGTGTTCTATAATGTCCTGCAGTGTCCTGCTGTGCCCTACAGTGTCCTACAATCGCTTGCAGTGTCCTGTAGTGTCCTGTTGTGTCCTGCAGAGTTCTTTAGTCAAGTGTCTTGCTGCGGTGTCATGTATTATCTGGTAGTGTCCAGTATCATCTGGGTCTTGTTGTGTCCTGTGGTGTTCTGTAATGTCCCGCAGTGTCCTGCTGTGTCCCATAGTGTCCTACAGTGTTCTTTAATGTCCAGCAGTGTCTTGTTGTGTCCTGTGGTGTCCTATAATGTCCTGCAGTGTCCTGTGGAGTCCTGCAGTCTCCTGTAGTGTCTGTCCACTGACCTCTTCGTGTAAACTAAACGGTGTGTGCTGTTTTGGAGGGTTTTGTGGTCTCGTGATTTCCCGCGTCCCTTGAAATGACGTCACTTGCAGGCCTGGTTCCTCTGACTGCCTTTGACGAACGCTGTCATGCGCCCCTTGCCGCTAGATGGCGCTGCAGCCCACCCCATTGTCAGCAGGAGGCCCTTTGGTCCTCAGAGCGAGAACGGCGCAGCTGTTTGGGCCGCGGTGAGTTTTGCAAGCAGGGAAAATGAATCTAAACTGTTTAGTTTAATGGTGGAAATATTCAACTGTCCCGACGTGACTTTGCAAAGATCAACATGTTTAAATCACTTTTTATGTGTTGCCTTCAAACCGACGCTGCAGACTGTGAAAAGAGACAAATGTGAGGAAAGTACTTCTTTTTTGAGGCCAGAAATCAGAGAAGAAAAAGTAACTTTTAGTGTTGAAGCAGAATTTTTAACCAACTGAGTTTTGGTCACTTTAAACGCAAACTAAAACTCGATGAGTTTTTAGTTTTTTCCTCATTAAATAGCCTAAAAAAACACTTCAATGTTTCTTTTTAAAGATGAAAGAGAAAAGTTTTGCATTTATAATTGAGGTGCAGGGAGATAAACGTAGATTTACGACACACACAC
>JASSRZ010000055.1:18598279-18611069 GCA_032164315.1 Malacoctenus gilli
CAAAACGAATAAACAGTCTTCTTTACTTTGCGCAGGTCATCTTGTTGCTTCCTCCACTTCCGCACCATTGATTCGTTCATGCTAAATGCTCTCGCTGCTGCTCTATTCCCGTGTTCTACTGCGTGAATGATCGCCTTTGAGTTAAAACTGCTCACTCCCTGGCTGGTGGCGGCGGCGGCGGTGGCGGCTTCTCGCCACTGGCCCCGCTGCAGAGGAGCTACCCGCTCTCGGTCGCCACAACCTCGCGCAGTCATATTAACATATTAGCATTAACCGCGCGCTTGAAGTTGGCAGCTGCTTACCGTAGTTGCGAGACCTGTTGGGGCTCAAGATTGGTCCTTATATAAGGCGCACCGGATTATAAGGTGCACTGTGAAAATTGGAGGTTTTTAGGTGCGCCTTATAGTACGGAAAATACGGTACCTGGAGAGAACTCACGATTGCACAGGGAGAACATGCAAACTCCACACAGAAAGGCCCCCCCACCTGGGCACAAACCCAGGACCTTGTTGCTGTGAGGCGAGAGCCCGAGCCACCATTCCATCATGCCAGTTTCTTGTTTCTATGCATTCTTAAATTGGATTAAAGGGCCTTGCTCTTAAAATGAGGCAAATAACCTTGTTGTTTCGTTGGATTTTATTGTGAAACTTTTCGATACCCTGTTTTTGGTTTGTTCCTGCTCAAAAGTAGCTGGAATATCAAGAAAAAGTGAGCCGTGTTTTCTTAAAATCCAATTATTTTCTCATGCAAAACATGCTTGTCAAGATTCATTTTCCTTATTTCCTCGATACAGGCTTTTTTTTTACTTTCTTGAAATTCGTTTTTCGCAGTGTGCAGTAAACAGGATTTCATTGAAACAGTAACTGTGAGGAGAGAAACTCCTGCTAAAGCTAATCACAGTGACCGAAAGGTAGGACCTGCTAATGCTGACGTTAGACTGCCGACACACAGAAAACAGGAGACAGCTGATAGTGAAGGAAACGAACGAATAGATCAGATAAAATAACGTTACGATGGTCGCTTTTGCAGCAGGACTGAGAGACAGCAGCTCTGCGGCAGTTTCCTTAAACTTCAGTGACTTTTACTCTGATTTTTTGAGCGAGGACTCTCTGACGGCGACTTGCGTGCAGCGACTCACAAAGAGTTTCATAAGCTGTTGTTTGACGTGCGTGAGTTGTGTGCAGCTTCTGTGTCAGCGGCTCAGAAATGAAACCGGAGAGAGCCGAGCAGAATGTCCTCGGGTCACTTGGCAGCGACTTGTTGCTATTTTGGGTTTTTTTCTTGACGGATTTCACCTGAGGTGCTCACACCCCGCCAAATTAAAAGAGGGAGAGAGAGAGAGAAAGAGAGTGAGCGGGGGAAGAAAAATGGATACATATAAATAAAAACGCAGCCAAATAGGGATGCAATTAAAGTAATTAAGGGTGCGAGGTGAGGCTCAGGTGAGAAAGCTGCCTGGCACTGCCAGGACCTGGTGCCCCCCCTCCCCCTCCCCCTCCCCCCCAACCCTTCCTGTTCCCACCGCCGCCAGTTGGCGGTTATGTGATCGCCAGTGTTGTTTGCGTGCGTAAAAACTCAAAAAGTTCTCGACGGATTAAGAGGAAATTTACAGCACAGGTGAGCGGCGAGGTGAGGAGCAACTGACTGAATTTTGGTGGCGATCCAGACATCTGGTGATCAAAAATGAGGGAAACAAAACAACATTTTGACTGCATGTTATGACGGTTTGTGGCCACTTGGGGAAGGTTGTGCTCTCTGAGTGTATTTGTAGTATATATTGCTTTATTTGATGAAGCAATACGTTGACAATGTCCACTTCCTGTCCTCCTCCAGTGGACCCAAGCGTTCCCGCAAACCCTGGAAGTTTCCTCGTCTTTTTGGTTGGACGTCACCCAAGGATGTCGGCCTTCTGCCTCTCCGGTCACGTGTACGGCCGATGACGGCCGGCGTTGCTCAATCCTCAACAATGCAACACTCATCAAGCTGCGGCCTCTCCCTAATAAAAGGGCCGAGGGAGGTGTGTGTTGTTTTTTTTCTGATGTCTCCCCTCTAACTTGGCCGCCGATCAATGGGAGTGACCATACTTGTTTGTGAATCACTGCTCGCTTTTGTGCTCCCGCTCAGGTAACCCTCGGAGGGACGGCGCGGCCGTCAGCGGCTTTTGTCTTGTGGAAACAATCGTAAAAGTGGAAAGAAAAACAAACAAGCAGGTGTGTACCGAGTCGGTGGAGGAGATGCGGGCGGGTTCTCCGCCTGGTCTCTGCTCTGTTCGCTCAGTTGACGCCCTCGTCGGGTCTGCAGCTCCAAGGCTGCGAGTTCGATTCCCTCCACAAGCGATTGCAAGTTTTCTTCTCGAATCTCCTCTTTAAAACATTTCTATCTTTCCTCTCTGACACGCAAACATCTTTCTGTTTCTCAACGTTTACGCAGTCAAATCTGGTCGTCATAGCGACGCAACCCAAAGTACATCTTAATTGAGCTTAATTGACGGAGGTGCGGCTCTGGTGGATGCCCTTTAAAACTGTCCTGCAAAACAAAAGTGAAGGACAACACGCGTTTATGCGTCACTCGTCTCTTTTGTTGTCGGAGGAGGACACAAGAAAAACACTCAACTCCCACTAAAAGTGGGAGGAGTCAGAACCCCCCGAAGCCGACCTCGAACCCGTTGTGTGGTAGTTTGCTCGTTTTCCCTACGATGTAACTGCAAAACATGACGAGCGAAGACGACGACGGCGTCTCGTTATGTCCACCTGAAAAAACACCATTGAACGCTGTTTTTCTTTTAAATGAGACTCATTCGATTTCGTCTAAGTTCGCCACCTTCACGTTGTCAACGCCTGGACGGCGTCCTGACGTAACCCGTGACAGGGAGACACCGTCCTCCCCGTGTGAGTGGGGCGCGGTTCTGGCGGCATTGGCGTGGTCTTGGTGGATGCCCTTTCACATGACCTCCCGACAATGGCGGCGGCGTCACTTCGGCATGAATCATTGGTCTAAAACATGTTGACATAATGAAAGATTTCCATGCCACGCCCCTCGTTAATTGACCCGGGCGTGGCTTTGGTGGATGTCCTTTAACTGAGCTGCCGAACAACAGAAAGTGACAATACGAGTTTATGAATCAGTGATCGGGCGAACCGGGTTTGGACATTCGGTGGGAGGAGTTTTTTACTCGCTTGCAGACTTTATCGCGATTTTCAAGCCTAAAAAGTCTTGAACAAGCTGATTTGTATTTGAAATTAGGAAAAAAATCTGCCGGCAAAGACGTAAGTTTTGGGTGATTCCGTCTTTTTGAGAGACTTTTGACTTGAAATCCATAAAATACACCCGTTGAGATCGTCTTTTTTCTGCAACTGACGGTTCCGCTCGACCGACCTTGGTTGTTTTTACTCGAAGCGAGTGCGACAAGTTTTGGCCGGCCGATCTTTGGTGAAGCTCCGGCAGAGATCTGATCCCGGAAAAGCCAAAGAGGAGCATCTGTCATGTTGTGAAACGTTGGCGTAGCGACAGTGATAAATAAAAAAAACATCAAGATAACTTCGTTGGAAAATGACGAACCAAAGTGTCATTTATCGCTTGTCAACCAAACATTTGAGCCTTGAGTTGTTTGAATAGTCTCAAAACGCAGCGAGCATTTCTTGCGGATGTTGCAGAGCTTCTTAACACTTCTCAGCACTTTGCTCACAAACAGCCCCCCTAAGAGAGCCAATCGGACCCTTATGCCCCCCCACCCCCACCCCCCCCCTCCTTTTAAAACCTGCTTGTGAAATGTTACTGTCAGGGCACGTCTGTCGTTGAACCATGCGGGCCACACGGGCTCCCGCCTCGCACCCTATCGCGCCGCTATCGTCCATTTTGGCTCTTCACACGCTACCGTCCCCCTCGCACGCCGAGCTGGAGGGGATAAAGGGAGAAGGGAAAGGGGGGGGCGTAGTAGAAAAAAGGAGCAATGATTGATCTGGGCCGTAGACACCTCGCGTTATCGCTGCAGCTGATAGGAGCGACCTCCATTCAGCAGCGCTGCAGGCTGTTTTTTGTGTCAGCGTAAACATGGGGCCAAATCAGTACCTGCGCCGCTCTGTTTACCTGGCAGCCGTTCAGCCCATCTCTGTCTAAACTTGAAATAGGATCCAAACACTCTACTCACGCATAGTGGTTTGCACGAGATGCCTGCCTGCCCGCCCGCCCGCCCGCCCGCCTACCGCGGGGCTCCGCGGCTCTATTTTTGCACCGTCTGAACCTTTAACCGCCCCCTCTCGCTCCCGTTTGATTGAGCGGTGGAACATCTCGCCTCCAGGCTCCAACTGCAAACACCGCGCCGATACTGAGCAGTTACCAAGGAGGTAGGGCCCAACAAAACACCGCGCCGGCGAAACGCCTGTCGGGACCGTCACGGGAGCCCGCCGCGAGGCGCCGCGTTTTAGGGCCGTCCTCGTAAACGCCATCCCCGTGATGCCTCTATGGATCGACTCGTCAAGGAAGTGACACGCCCACATTTTAGGGACGATGTCACCCGAACGTTTGAAGGAAATACAGTTCTGTAGATTTTAGGTGTCAGAGGTCAAAGGTCAAGGACCAGAGTTGGGTGAAAATCCCGACTTTGGATGGTTTGACCCAAACTGGCTGCTGAGATTTGATTCGAACCTTTTGGCGTTCCGGCGTTTGGTTGTTCCGACGGCTGAGACGACAGAAAACAAGCGTCTCCAATGGACGGATCCGATGTGACGTCTCCCTGTGAGCACTGTTGCGTCCTCGGAGGGGTCCCGGACCCCGGTTTGGGAACCACCGTTCATCCTCGTCAGTGAGGATGAATCATTCTGGCTGAACTTGTGAGAAAACACCAAGAAAGCAAACAAACTTCCAATTGTTGACGTTAATTCTTCTTCCGGTCTTTGTGGCATAAATTAAAGGAGCCGTCCGCTAAAAAACGACAGCGGAGGATCCGCGGACGACTGAAGGAAACACAAACGTCCTAAAAACAAACAACTCGGTCTGGAAATCAACCAAATCTCGGTGACGATAAAGAGCAACAGAAAGCCTCCTCTGCGTCTCCCCTCAAAGATCCACCGCAGAGTTAAAAGCCGCTTTGGTTAAATTGTTTGATTTGTAAATTGTTTTTCTTTCTAATCTCGGGACACGGCTCGCCGCGCGGGTAATTAGAAAAGCCGGGCAGCCGGCGCAGATGTTACTGTTTGTCCTGCCTGCTATTAGATATTGATCTGCTGGTAATTCCTAAATGAATATCATTAAGGATCGGAAGTTTGAGGACAAAAAAAAAAGCGTAATCTCCTCCAGCTGGCCGAGCGGCTGCTGCGTCTCCCGCCTCCGCTCAGGCATCGACCCGCTGGAGCAAACGGCAGCAGGCGGGCGAAAAGTTGGTCTGTGACGAGCAGTCGCTTTCTGACCACCTCGAGTTTGGTGTCGGTAAATTCGGCTGTTTAAGCGCCACCAGAATTCACCGAAATATCAAGTTCTCGTTTTTCCTCTCGTGTCGTTACTCCCGAAAAAAGAGGAACCATGAGGAGTCGCGCCGATGTTTAGCTGTTTGCGGTTTGGTGCTCGGTGTGATTTTTGGCACCGTCCACGACTCTCTTTGTTTGGATTTGGAAATGGATCCGGCCGGCGAATTCTCGTCGCCTCCCCCTCCCTGCGTGCCGGAGGAACAGGTTTGGCCGTTATGGGCGGCCGGCCGGCCGGATGGAGGAGGCCTTCGCGTCTCGTCGGCCGCGAGACGCGAAGGCGGCGGATCGATTCTCACGAGTTGCAACGATCAAGGACGTTCGGCGCAGCTTCCGCGCTGAGACGAGGGAGTTCGCAGTTGGCCGTGCGGTTGGCAGCGGTATAAATAGCGCTCGGCGCTGCTGATCAGTCAGATGATCCTCAATTACGCGAAAAAAAGAGAGAGAAACCTGCCCATCGCCGCTCTAATTGAACTTTCTCCGCCAGGCGTTTGAGAGAAAAACAGGCGGTAACTATTTATACAGCCGCACACCTGACCCGGCATCCTTCCAGACAAAAGGTCTTGAACCCAGCCCTTGCGTGCCGATCCGGCGCAGACACCTGATTAATTGCGGCGTGGCCGTTAAGGCGAAAGAAAAACTGGCTGATGAGAAGTCAGCGGGTTTGCAGGCTCGACCTGCCCAAACAGCATCATGCGTGTTGGCTTGTAAAAATCCGACGCCCCGCCCCCTCCCCCTCCCCCGCACCACCACTCCCTCCCTCCCCTCCCTCCCTCTGCTCGGGGCCCGTTCGTGCAGACGCGGGTAAAACATGTCCCTCGCCGTGTCAGAGCCCCGCAGGTGGCCCCCCCCCCCCGCGTGCTCAGGTAGATAATATCACTGTTACTATAGACCGTGTTTGGGTTTCGCTGCAAAACACTTTTCACAGCAGCGGCCAAACAAAGTGCTCCGCCGTGCGTGATAACAGCGCCGAGCTGCTCCCTACAAATTAACCCGTGGAAACACTTTGGGCTCGCACGAAACGCACACACGTCACGCCGGCCACGCCCACCGCCTGCACGCTGTTGTTGTTGCTTTTTTTTTTTTTTCTTCGCCGTCAGTTTACATAGCGTTGTTCTCGGCGCACGGAACGATTTCAGGAAGACTTTCTTTTGGCCTCTTTAATCCACAACAGTGGAATAAGCCTTTAATGTCCCCGGTGGTTAGGGTGCAGGACTGCGCTGTCTCATGTCCAGATTGAAGACATTGAGCTGATTGGACGCGTCACTCTGTTTCTAATCTGCATACTGCTGGTGCAGTAGACTTTATAAATCGACTTTCTTTAAACAAAAAGAGGCATGAATGGCTCGAATGTGCTCTGGGCCAGAAGCCGGGATGGCTTCCATAAACAGATCACCCAGGTGGTCCATGTGTGAGAGAGGGAGGGAGGAAAGGAGGGAGGGGGAGGGGGGAGAGAGGGGGGGGGAGGGACGCAGCCTGACGCTGCAATCGCTTCCTGGGATCGTCTCGTTTTCAGGAACTGCGAGAACAAATCAGAACTCAAGTCCTTCACAGCTGTCGGTGTTTTTTATCTGAAGCGTCACGATGGTACAAAACGTCGAGACTATAAAACTTTCGCGTCACCAACTGGACGTTTTTGAAGCTCTGGGACGACACTCGGAGCGAACACGCGAAGGCTCCACCTGCGTTTGAACCCTGGACCTTCGGCAGGAAACTGAGATTTTTACAACAACGGACGTCGTTCTCTGGAGCGATGCTCGTCAGCCTTTCGCCGCCTTTCATCCTGCTTTAACCTCTCGCATCTGCCACAAAAAATTCATCACCTGTTCGTTGCACCAACCTTCCGATTTCCTATGAGTTTCATCCAAATCGGTCGAGAACTTTCCGAGTTATTCTGTAAACTGACGAACGCAACGACTCCCTCGACGTCTTTACTGCTCCCAAAGGTCAGATTAGAGGAGCGGGACTCCGCTGGGTTATTTATTAGTAGCTGAATCCATGGTGGAAAAATACAACTCTTCCACCTACACACACACACACACACTCACACACACTCACACATACACAATCTCTGCGGCTGGGTGAGGGTTCATCAGCCGGCGACCACATTTTACACAACTGCCGTGTTTCCGCGGCCTCGCTTATCACCAGTTTGTTTCTTAGAACGACATCGACCTGGAGGCCTCCGCTGCCCCCTCACCTGTCGTAAGACCCCCCCCCCCCGTCTTCTATCTTATCACGCCGGCCTGAGTTATTCTCACAGACGGCGCGGTAGTTTACGTACACTTGGCGTGACGGGTCACCCGGCCGGCCACGCGCTCGGCGTGTCCAAACACACTCCCGCCGCTCGCCGCTCGCCCCGAGTTCGTCCGGGATCGGGGTGAGCTGGAAACGCGAGGAAACGGCGAGCGGCGGCGCGACTCCCAGGGTTGCCCAGCTCGCCTTTTGCGTTGCCTAATCGCGTCAGGTACGAGGCGTGAGTCATCGCGGAGACGCTGCCATCGCGTGCGTGCTGAGCTCTTGAGGTTTGGCCCGCGACGGAGCCGGCGCTATTAAAAAACTGGTTCCTCTCAAGCGTTGTTATGACAGATTTGAATAGCGGCGGGATCACCAGATCCAGGGGTTCCCTCCTCGCTCGCAGGGCCAACGCCGCTCCTGACGCTGTTTTGATATCCGGGGCTTAGCGGCCGATTCCAGGCCGGTGAATCAGAGCCGGCGTTACTCAACTGGGTTTGGATAGACGCGAAGAAGGTGTTTGTCTGCGGCTTAAGTGCTGCAAGAGTTTCTGTTATTGTTTTTATTCCTCCAGCTTGTGCTCTGACAGCCGCTCTAAAAATAACACCAAGCCCATAATTATGGCTTCAAGTCCGAGCCCCCCCACCTTCACCGCCGTCTCCGCCCTTCTTTTTCTCCGGTGCAGCACCTGCGCAGGTTTGCGGCGGGCGTTTGCGTGTCTCCTCCAGACGCCGCGCGCCGTCACTCGGTCGCATCCTGTGCAGGAATGCGACCTGTGATGTCAGAGACGCGCCGATCTCGATTGTGCGGCGGGCGGGCGGGCGCTCGCTTCATGGAAACTTCGGCGGGCGGCGTCGCGCTGGAGATGAGTTTATTTTTAGAGCAGATGTTTTGTTGGCGCTCTGAGGTGTGGCGCCCAAGATAAATTGTCACCTCTCGCCGTTCCTCTCCCAAGCGCCTCGGGACGTGTTCTCGCCGAGTTTCACAACAAAATACTTGAGTACAGAGTTCAGACATTCAAACGAACGGAGATCCGACCGCCACGTCGGCAGCTCCGGGCGCGCTGTGTTCAGGCGCCGCAGGAAAGTTCGAATAAAGACCAAGGAAAGACCGCAGGACAAAATCAAAGGACAAGAGGGAAACTCACACGATTAACTCTAAACGGAGGCTGCACGCTGTTTATTTTGCACTTACTTAAACCTAAATGAGAGTTACTTTGTTTTCCAAAATAAAGGATGTTGACGTAAAAAGCTGATCCAGGAAGAAGGCCCAAATCCACTGCAGGTTTCCATTAAAAAAACACACACACATTTGATATTTTGCACAAAAACACGTCTTTGGTGTCCTGCTAATGAGTAGTGAAGATTTAATCTGAGGAGTTGATCTGCAAAACATGAAAAAAGTTGAATTTTCCATTGAGAACGTTTGTTTCGGCTAAACTGCGTCACCCGCTAATCGTTAATTTATTAAATGTTGGGTTGCTTCTTCGCGAAGTGGCATGAAACAGTTTTGTTTCATATAGCGCGACATAAATAAGATTGAATTGAATCTCGCTATATATAAAAATCGACATCTAAAAGTTTTGTGTGTTCGAACTTCCCGTGATTGAAAGGGAGGCGTGAACCAGCTCAGCCTTTACTGGAGACATTTCGCTGTTGTTTTAGTTGTGGGAGTTCCGCTGAAATCTGATGCATAATTAGTTGGTGTGCAAACATAAAAGTCGGAGTGATCGATTGAACTGAAAATCGTTCATCAGACTCGTTTGGTTTGTTCATTCGTGTCGGCTTTTGACAGCCCGGCACCTCGATGCAACTCCAACGTTTACATTCCTGCACTTTGGAAATCAAAGACATTTTTCGCCTTGTCTTTTTTCTTTCCTCTTTCCAAAAAAACCCCCCAGTTGCGTGTGATCAAACTCGACGTTTTTATTGTGGGCCTGTGTTATTCCAGCTCCCCCATACGATATTTTACGGTATATCTCCCCTCCATCGCGGATTTCCGACCGTGATAACGCGTCAGGAACGAGAGAGAGAAAGGGAAAAAAAAGAGGATGAAAAGCATCTTTTGGCTGCCGTGTTTTCCCCCCCGCGAGCCGAGCGCTTGAACCCGCAATCAGCAGCTGAGACGTCGCAACAATGTTATCGCCTCCCCGCTTCTCACCTCCTTTGCACACTTGGCCGAGCCGCTGCACCTCAGCGGCGGGCCGCCGCCGCCGCCGCCGCCTATCAGTCCCCCTTCATCGCCGCTGCGTGTGTGCCGCGCCGCAGACAGATCAGCACGCATGCGACAATAACGTGCCAGCGTATGCGGGCGTCCTCTGACAGGCCGGCGCGCTGGCACGCTCACCGAGGGGCCGTGATGTCACGGGGGCGGGGCCTTGAGATGGGATAATGCACATCTGAGCGTAGCATGACAGCGGCGACACTCAGACAGGACGTGTGTGTGTGTGTTTGTGTTCAGAGTGAATTCAAAGACAAGGGAAAAACAACTACCGCTTACCAGCTGGCGCGAAAAAGAACGTTAAGAGGTGTTTTTAGCGTGAAAATGAGGCTCCGCCTCCAAATCGTCTGCACTCACACGGAGTGTTTGTGTTTGTCTGCAGGTAAAAACAAAACGGAACAAATAATGCACCTCGAAAGCAACCCAGTGTTTCACTTCTTAGACAACGAAACTCACGTTGTCAACTCTAAACTCGCGCCGCTCTCTGTTCACCTCGTGCCACAAAGTACATTTCAGTCGGTTTTGGGAGTTCTCTTGTTGCCAAAAACGATCGATCACACGTGTTGTGAGAAAACTTTGACTTCGAAAACAAAATCTACAGCAAGTCTCTGCAACTGCAGAGCCGTAACAGCGAAAACATTGTTTTTTTGTTTGTTTTACGATCAATTAAGAGGCGACGAATCGCATCATTGTTTGCCTTCACTCTGCTTTCTTTCCGTCTTGCTTTTATCAACCATCCTGATGAACGTCGGAGGTTTTTTTTCTTTTGCAATCAGAATTTTAGGACAATAATAACAGAGTAACTTTTCAGCACAGTAAGTCCTACTGCTCATCCCACAAATGCACGACTGGGACCTTTCTAAAGGGACGTAAACAGGCTCGCCGGCAGTTTATTGCCTGGCTTTGTTTCTGCAGTCAGACTTGGAGCGAGTTCGCAGGATGGGTGGGGACCTCGTATTAGAATTGCTGTCCACAACAAAGCGGCTGTACTTTCTTTTGTGTCCCAGCGAAGTTGTCACATAATGTGCCGCCGCCTCCGCCGCTGCCGGCGTCTGTGAAGCGTTAAGCGAGTTGAGTGTGTGCCGCGTTCCGGCTTTGGGAATGTGGACGCGTCGGAGCACAAACAACAGGACTCCAAATGTCATCGGCCAAAACAATGATGTGAATATTTATCTCAGTCGTGTTGTGGGTGTAGTGCAGAACACACACGCACACACACACACACACACACACACAGGGACACACACACACACACACACACACGTTCCTCAGGCAGCACACAGGTGCGTGAGAGTTTCTTACACTTGATTTAATGGGCTGTGCTCTCGGATCTGATACGTCTTATCAGATCTGTGCTCGAGTCTTTCTGTGTAAACATCCAAGATAATCTGAGTGGGTGTGCATGTTTGTGCGTGCCTGTGGAACACACACACACACACACACACACACACACACACACACACACACACACACACACACACACAGATGTTGCTGAGTAGGATACGTAGGTGGTTGCATGTTTATATAGAAGGGATCCAAGTCGAGGAGCCGAACCGGGTCGTAACTTTGGACTCGCTGCAGGTCGGACGGTCTGGATTTTGACTGACGGCCCCTCTGAATTCACCTGAGCGCGTCCCTCAGGTGCGCTCCCGCGCGGCCCCGGCCAGGTGCATACCCCACATAGTTGCGCCCTGCGTTTTCTGCGTCACAGCCCACCGAGTGTTAATCTTGCCGGTATTTGCACTAAATTTCCCCTAAAGGGCAAATATTCTCCAGCTTTTCACTCGAGAGCTTTGCGGAGGATTAGCCCGGCGGAGAGCGGCGAGATATTTCTGTGGCAGAAACAACACGTCACCTTTTGTCGAGCGGCAGCTGGACTCGGACGCGAACAGGTGTGACGGCTGCAAACACGTCGAAAGGATTCGAAGTATTTTCCTGCAGCTTACTTCGAATTATCTTACATGCACGGCGTGAGGACGAACGCTCTCACGGCACAGCGAGGGGAAGGGTTGGGGGGGGGGGTCCCGTCTGCACGTGCAGGTGGGGGCCTCTCAGTCGGGAAGTTTGCATGTTCTCCCTGTGCGTGCACGACGTTCCCGCAGGTTTATTCCTTCGGCCGTCAGCCGTAATGGTCGTTAGAGTTGAACTCGGTCTCAGCACAATGAGAGATTTTGACATTTCTGAGTCGTTTCATGTTCGTTTCGTTCACTTGGATTTTCTCCAGGTGCTCTCGTCTCTTCCTAAAGTCCGAAAAAGTGTTCGGATCAAGTCGACGCCAAGATCGAGGCCATGCTGCGACCTTTCGGTGGTCGTTTCACCTGGTTCGGGACTTGAACCAGCAACCTCGTCACAAGTTCACTTCCCTGACCTCTGAGTCACCGGTCACAAAAACGGGGGGGGGGGGGGAGGGTTCCTCCTCGCACGTGCCGGCGTCTTGGAGAACCGGAGCCGGACGGATATTCCGGCGGCTTCCGAACGCCAGTCGTCATCCGCTACTTCGCAAGTACGAGGAAGCGCTTCCTCGGTGCCAAAAGAACCGCGCGTTGCATTATGAAGACGGGAGCGGCCGTTTTACGAGCGTCGGAAGTCGAAGGTGCGGTTGACGCATAAATTCAGAAATATGCATTCATCCGTTCCTTCTCAGGAAACACTTCTGAAAAGTAACTCTGTGAATTGACTGCAGATATCAGAGCGGTTGTAATAAGTCACTTCCTGCAATTAAACGATCGCTCAACAGCTTCAATACAAAATTGGTTTTGTACTTGAGGAAATGCATTTTTCTGTGTCTGGTTTGTTGCACTGTGTGCGTGCGTGTGTGTGTGTGTGTGTGTGTGTGTGTGTGTGTGTGTGTGTGTGTGTGTGTGTGTGTGTGTGTG
>JASSRZ010000055.1:18747985-18769478 GCA_032164315.1 Malacoctenus gilli
TGTGTGTGTGTGTGTGTGTGTGTGTGTGTGTGTGTGTGTGTGTGTGTGTGTGTGTGTGTGTGTGTGTGTGTGATAAACTCAGCATCACGAGCCGTTTCGTTTGCGTCACTGAGACGTTCTCCGTTTTTTTTTCCCCGCAGTTCTTCAAGGAGGCCAACGAGACGTACACGGCGCTGCAGAAGGAGCACGAGACGGTCCGCAAGAAGTTCTCCTGCGACAAGAACACGTCACTGGAGAACCTGGTGGAGCTCCTCAGAAACCTGGAGGTGAGACCACCTGAGACCACCTGAGACCACCTCAGATTGACATGAAGTCGGCGGCTGTGAGGTCCCCTGACCACAAACGATCAACTCCTCACTAAACAGATTTGTGTTTTGATTGATTGATATTGTGCAGAAATTATCGCTCTTATAATCACTCACCGAGTTTTGATCTTTTCTTAAATCCCTCACTTGATTCGTTTTGGTCCTAATTTACTGAATTACTACATGTTTTCCTCAATACTCACGTATTTAGCTTGATTTACTTAGTTACCAACTTGTACTCACTTGGTAACCGAGTATTTATTCACTTACTTACTTGTACTCGTTTTCTTTCTCACATATTAACATTTTAGCACTGATTTTCTACCTAAAGTAACACAACGCTGCGTCACCTGGTGCTTAAAGACGATAATAAACAGGAAGTAGCTCCCCTTACTGTGTTTTCCTGATGTCTTCAGAGGGAGAAGGAGAAGATCATGGACCACAAGCGGCAGGTGCAGCACCTGGTCAGCAAGTCCAAGAGCATCGTGAGGCTGAAACCCCGAAACCCCGAAGACAAGAGCAGCAGCGGCGTCATCGTCAAGGCGCTGTGCGACTTCAAGCAGGACCAGGTCAGCCGCCGCCCTCAGACATCCAGTCCCAGTTCGTTCTGGGGACCTAACGGACGACGTGTCGTCCCCTCCCCCCCTGCAGAAGGTGATCTGTAAAGACAACGAGGGCATCCTGAAGGACAACAGCCAGCGCAGCAAGTGGCAGGTGACCGGGCCCGGCGGTCTGGACATGTTGGTGCCCTCCGTGTGCCTGCTGATCCCGCCGCCGAACCCGCTGGGCATCAGCCTGGCCAGCAAGTGAGCGACGCAAACGCCCCCCCCCCGGTTTAACTTCAGCTTTCTCAGGCGGAGACCAAGGGTTGTTGTTTTCCAAGAGTGTTAATTTGACTTTTGCGTGCCGAAAAGGAACGAGCAGTACTACGAGGCCATCCTGTCCATCTGGAACCAGCTGTTCATCAACGTCAAGAGTCTGATCGCCTGGCAGTACTGCGTCCGGGACATCAAGTACATCAACTCCCTCACCATCTCCATGGTAGGACAGAGAGACTCTCACGTGTCCTCAATTCTGCGGCGTTTCTGTGGCCTGTTTTCTTGCGTTTCCCTCAAAAGTTAAATCAAACATTGCGCGTGTCCAGTTGGCCAAGATGCGTCCCGACGAGTACAGGCAGATCTTGAAGAACCTGGACACCCACTACGAGGAGTTCATCCGGAGCAGCCACGGCTCCCAGATGTTCGGGGACGAGGACAAGAGGAGCATCGAGAGCCAGTTCACCGGCGCTCAGGCGCACTACGACCAGCTGGTGGTGCAGCTGCCCACCTACAGTCAGTACAAGCGCCCGCCAAGACCGCAGAAAAAAGCTCAACCGCTAAAGTTGTGTCTGATTGATATTTTTCTGCCCCATCTTGTCAATTAATCGAAGTGAACGTGTGAATTTTTCCACAGTTGCCCGTCAGGAGCAGCTGGAAGTGCAGCAAGTGGCCGACCAGCAGCGCCAAGCGCAGGTGATCCTGATCCAGCAGCAGCAGCAGCAGCAAGCCGCCGCCGCCGAGGAGGAGGCGAGGAGGGCCGAGGAGGAGCGATGGAGGCTGGAGGAAGAGAGGAGAAGGCAGGAGGAGGAGCGACTGAGGCTGGAGGAGGAGAAGCGGCGAGCGGAGGAGGAGAGACGGAGGCTGGAGCTCAAGAGGCAGGCGGAGAAGAAGAAAGAGACGGTGATCAAGAGGGAAACGGTCAAAGTGGTCAAGGCCGAGCCCGTTCGCAAGAAGGTGTCCTCCTCCTCCGTGTCCTCGTCCTCGTCCTCCTCCGTGTCGACCCGCAGCCTGTCGGAGCTGCACTCGCTCCGGCTGAGGCTGGAGGCCGCCGAGGGCATGCTGTGTCAGCACGTCCACGTCTGCATCGGCGAGGACGGCGTGCGCGACTGCGGCCTCCGCATCACCCAGCTAGAGGTAGACGCTCAAAACTCGAGACCAAAACAGGCGACAAAAGTCTTTGTTCCGAATATCAACTGCAACTTCTTCCCGTCTCAGGCTGTGCTGCGCGACATCGACTCCATGCGCGAGGAGTACATGCGTCTGAGGGACCGCATCACCAAGGAGCTGGAGGGCATGAGCGACCAGGACAAAGCGCAGTTCCTCCGCACGGAGCTGGGAGTCATCAACCAACGGCTGGGCAGCCTGGACAGCAGCTCCTCGGCGTACATCCAGCGGTACGTCGCGCCGCCGCGCAGGGGAACCTCGTGAGACAACGTCACACAAACTCTAAAGTTTCGTCTCTCCACGCGTCTCTGCCAGGCTGCGGGCTCTGAGGGACATGCTGGAGAGCGTGGGACGGGCCGAGGACATCGTGAAGGTTCACGAGGCCAGACTGACGGAGAAGGAGACCACGTCTCTGTCCCCGAGCGAGGTGGACGAATACATGGCGGCGCTGAAGGTCTGAAGCTTCCTCGCTGGTTCTAACTGGTTGCTCCATCGAGCAGAATGACTTGTTTGTCGGACATTCGCTGGAAAAGACTCCCTGTTGGAGACATTTCTGCTTCGCTGCTCAGCTTAACACCCGGCGAGCCGCGGCTGAATACCAGCGCTTGTTAGTGCACGGCTGAGTGGACGATCCATTAAGGGGAGACTGAAAAGCTGACTGTAAAAGCCGTTTAAAGTTAACACAAAGCAGTCAGATAAAAAAGGAAGAAGAAGAAGAAGGAATCAGCGGTTTTCTTTGCACTGAATCAAAAATACTGAAAGTTGAACTTCTTAAGAACTCAGACACCAAAACTCCACGATGTCTCTCTCTCTCTCTCTCCGCCTGTCCAGAATGTCAAGGCGGAGCTGGACCAGAAGAAGGACGTGCTGGCCTCCATGGAGGCGGAGCTGGCCAAGGCCAACCACTGGAACAGCCAGGTGGAGGGACCCTTCCACCGCTGCGACCTGACGCTGTGCAAGCACGGCGAGGACGTGAGCATGCTGTCGGACCGCTGGAAGCGGATCCAGGCGCAGATCGACACCAGGTGCGCGTCTGGACTCGGTCTTCGTGTCGTGTGGTTGTCGCGTTGTTTCCAGCGGTTGAGAATTCACCCCAACTCAGCGGGATTTACAGACGAGCTGTCGCCAGACGTCAGCTGAAGTTGGTTGCAGCGTGTCGTTAAAGGAATTATGTTTTTCACGAGACACAGCTGTCGAAACAAGTCAAAAAAACACTGAATACCTGCAGCGGTGCAGAGCGTTTACGCTATTCCGTCGATCTCCGCGTCCTGCTCAGGATCCAGGACCTGCAGCTGTACCTCCCTCAGCTGCAGCGCTACCAGCAGACCAGCAGCAGCCTCGTCGACTGGATCGACGCCACGCGCAAGAAGCAGGACGCCCTGCAGGCCACCAAGATCGACAGCGTCCAAGCGCTGAAAGGCCTCATCGACAGCCAGAAGGTTCTCCAGTTTCAGCCTTCACTTGTGACTCACTCAAGTGAATCGTTTTTCGGTGTGTTTGCTTTCAACGTGGCATCTTTGTTTTGGTGCGTTTCTCAAGACTCTGAACGGAGAGATCAAATCCAAGCGGGAGACCGTCGACGGCGTGCTGAAGGACAACGAGGCCTGCGTGATTGCCGTCAAGGTGAGCAAGCCGAAGGTCCAACTATCGTCTTCTCGATGGACACAAACTGAGACCAAACCAGGGATCCCCCCGCCGTCAGACCAGAGGTGTCCACAGGGAACTTAATGATTTAGATTCTGTTATCCATAACTGTTCTTTCTTCACAGGACTACGAAACAGACCTGGCGTCTTACACGTCCGGTCTGGAGACTTTACTCAACATCCCCATCAAGAGGACGATGCTGAGGTCTCCGTCAATGGACCTGAATCAGGAGGTAAAACAAGTAGCTCATGTTGACAAAATGCTGTCTGTAATACCATTTTTCACCTTTTGGTGGCAGTGTTGAGTCCCCAGAACGCCGTATTCCTTCAGTGATGTCAGGCTGATAAATTTCCCAGATGTGTCTCAATGGTTTTGTCTTCGTCTCAGGCCGTCCAGCTGCAGACTCGCTACCTGGAGCTGCTCACCCAGTCTGGGGACTACTACAGGTTCCTGGGAGAGTTACTGAAGAACATGGAGGAACTCAAGGTACTCGCGTTGTCTTCGTATTTTGTCATTTTGAAAGAAGTCAAAGGACACGATATACTCTCCTCAAACAGTGGTGGAAAGCTTAGAGGACAGGAAATGCTAAAAAAAGGACCATATGGATGAAATGGGTTGCCAGCTTTCGGAGTTTAGGACACTCTACTACTTCAGCTACCGGCTTGCTTGGAGTTCTTTTGCGTTGATCTTCGCTTCCATCTTTTCCCGGCAGATTCGTAACACCCGGATCGACCTTTTGGAGGAAGAACTTCGCCTGCTGAGGGACAACATGAGCGACCGCGACGCCAAGAACAAGTCGCTGGAAGACGCCATCGCTCGCTACCGGCTGGAGCTGTCCCAGTCCAAGGACCAGCTGCTGTCCATGGAGGAGGTGAAGCAGACCACGGCGCTGCAGTACGGCGCCGCCAAGGACAGCCTGGACAACACCCAGATGGAGCTGAGCGACCTCAAGGACCAGGTGTCGCGCCTCACCTACCTGCTGGAGGAGGAGAAGCGCAAGCGGAAGCTGGCGGAGGAGCGCTATGACCAGCAGAAGGAGGAGTACGAGTCGGTGCTGAGGAAGAGGCAGAGCGAGCTGGAGTCCGTCAGCTGGTCCAAGGCGGAGGTGGAGAAGTCTGTGGCAAGTAAGGACCATGAGATCGAGCAGCTGCGGCGGCAGCTGGCCGACGAGGCCGCAAGGGTCAAGGAGCTCCAGAGAGAGATCGCAAAGGTAAGGAGCCATTGCAGCATGGAGATCAATAACTTAAAGGTCAGCTACGAGTCCCAGATCGACGTCAGTCGCGCGGATGTCCAGAGACTGGCGGCCCAGAGAGATGGCGAGGCAACCGAGCTGCAGCTGCAGCATGACAGGACGGAGGCAGAGAGGCGGAGTCTGGAGGAGGAGCTCAGGAGGATCCGGCTCTCCATGATCCAGGAGGAGGAGCACAGGAAGAGGGCCGAGGACGAGGCCCAGAGTCAGAGGGCGGTGATCGTAGAGGAAGGCCGCCGGCGGAGGGAGCTGGAAAGTCAGGTGGAGTCGCTGATGAGCCAGCGGGACGAAGAAAGCGGCCGGCACAGGGAGGACGTGGAGGAGCTCGTAAGGGCCCTGGAGGAGAAAGGCGACCAGCTGGCTTACCTCCAACACAGCCTGGAGGAGGAGACGCGCAGGAGGAAGACGGCAGAGGAAGGGCACGTCATGCTCGAGCAGACCGTAGCCAAACTCCAGGTGGATCTCACGAATACGTCCAGAACGGCGTCGCGGCTGAAGGAGTGTGAGGAAGAGCTCCTGACCACACGCATGGAGCTGGAGAGAGAGAGCAAGGAGCGAAACAGGGTCGAGCAGAACGCCAACCGCCTCCAGGGGCGCCTCAAAGACCTGCAGGCGGTCCGAGACTCGCTGGAGAGCCAAGTGGAGAATCTGCGGAGCGCCAACCAGGAAGAAGTGGCCCGGAGGAGGCAAATAGAGACCGAGCTGGAAAACCGGACCGTGACGCTCACGGAGCACAACAGGACCATCGTCTCGCTGCGCCAGAGCCAAGAACAGGCCAGCGTGTCGGAGAAGCGAGGCGGAGAGGAGCGACTCAGGTTGCAGGAGGAACTGGAGAGGAGCCTGAAGCAGAGCAAGGCCTCAGAAGAGCGCACGAGCCAGCTGAGCGGCGAGCTGAAAGCCCTGCAGCAACAGCTGCTCCAGGAGCAGCTCCGAGTCAAGGAGGCCAACCTCCGGAACGAGAGTCTCTACAGAACCATCGAGGAGAAGAGCGCCTCGCTGAACGACAACGCCGTCGAGCTTCAGCGGCTGCGGGAGACCACCGAGCGCCAGACCAAGGAGCGGCTCAGGATGGAGGAGGAAGTGCGGGCGTCGCGGCGCGACAAGGAGGAGCTGCTGAGGGCCAAGCAGGGGCGCGACGACGAGCTCGCCGCTCAGCTCGCCGCGCTGGAACTGCAGCTGCAGGCCAGCGAGCGGAGCAACACCGACTACCGCAACCTAGTGTCAGAGCTCTCCTCGGAGAGGGAAAAGCTCAAGCAGGAGACTGAGAAAATACAAAAGCAGGCCACCGAGGTACTTGGGAGTTCGCCTCTTCCTCCTGGACTACTCTCGCCTTTCCAAATCAGAGTCACAAATTGGATCCTCCGAGTAGCGGCCTCTCTTTGAAGCCAAACCTTTGCTTGCATGCTCGAATAGACTAGAACCCCTCCTCCCTTCGAATAACTCTGATTTGAACACATACGTGTATGTGTTTGAATACACTTGCATGACAATGGCTTGTATGCAAACCCGCAACCTCTGCACCTCCCTGCCTGCCATCCGCACCACCCCCTCTGTCTGCCTGTCCACGCTGCGCAAAGCCGCGCACTGCGGCTGCTTTTTTGCCTTCATCAGCAGCGTCGATCAATCGTCTCAAAGCGGTCCCGTCATCTCGTCTTCAGGCGTTGTAGCATTAGGTGTCTTCAGTACGCATTGTGCAAACAGATAAAACAGCACAGGTGCACACCAAATACACCCACAATGAATTGAGAAGACTTCAGCAACGATTGATGGTGTTTGAAACAACACACGAACACGTTTCACACTGGTGGTGCTGTTTTACCAGTTGGCAAGATGCACACTGCTTTGAGAAAAAACGACGCACACAAACTTGCTTTTTATCTTGGATTCTCCAGTCAAATTTGAGGGTTTGCTTCGCAACTTCGCCTCTCGTTGACGTGATTCAGCAGAAAAAGAAACTTCCGAAAAGAGCAAGTGTCTGTGCAGTCGCCCTCGATGCATCAGAGTTTCTGACTGATTACTGTTTGTCGTCTGTAAAAATCGATCAGAATGACTTTTGCCCCGACTAATGTTTTGTCTCTCTCTGTCTCCTTCTCCCTTCGTTGCCTCCTGCAGATAAAAACGATGATGCAGTCCCTTCAGTCGCAGTACGACGGCCTGGTAGGTGAGCGGGACTCTCTGTTGCTGAAGGTTCAGATGGCGGAAAAGGACAAGGACAACAGCTACCGGCTGGAGGAGGAACTCACCCGCATCAAGCTGTCCTCCGATTCGGAGCTCCGCAATAAGCAGCGGCTGCAGGAGGAAAACGACAGGATCAGGAAGGACGTGGATTACTGGAAAGATCAGTGCAATAGCAAGCAGGATCTCATCAAGCAGTATGACAACGACAAGGACAGTCTGGAGAGGGAGAAGAAGTCCCTGAAGAGCGAGATCGACAGGCTGATGCGGGAACTCCGGGATCTGGAGAACTCCTACAAGACCAAGCTGACGAGCATCCAGACGGAGATGGAGGAAATGACCGTCGTGAGGAGAACCATGGAGACCGAGCTGCACAGAGCCAGAGAGCCCCCCGGTTTGGACCCCTCCACCATCATCTTTGATGGCGTTCGCAAGCCGGTCACGGCAGATCAGCTGCTTGACTGCGGCGTTTTGGACAAGCCGACGTTCGACCAGCTTCAGAAGGGGCACAGAACCGTCCCCGAGGTGTCTGCCGACAAAAAAGTCCCACTGAAAGGTACGGGGCCGATCGCGGGAGTCCTGATCGAGGGTCCGAAAGGCACGGGGCCTTTCACGACGCCGTATCGCAAAGTGTCTTTCACTGAAGCCAAGAAGGAGAATCTCCTCCCGCCGGATTGCGTCGACTTGCTGCTGGACGCTCAAGCGGCGACAGGACACATCATCGACCCCAGAACAGCTCAGAAGTTGACGGTTGACGAGGCCTGTCTCCAAGATCTGATTGATGAAGAGGACAAGGAGCGGCTGCTAGCAGCAGAAGCTGCAGCCGTGGGATACAGAGGACCAGGTGCGAGCAAACCTCTGTCGGTGTTCCAGGCCATGAAGAAGAGACTGATCGACAAAGACACCACGCTGCGACTCCTGCAAGCTCAGGAGTCCGTGGGGGGCATTTTGGACCCCATACCGAGCGTCTTCCTTCCCAAAGACACCGCCATCGAAAGGAACCTGATCGACGACAGCATCTTCCGCGAGTTAAATCAGAAGCCGGAACTGTACCTTGACCCGGACAACGAGGAGGGTGTAACCTACATGTCGATGAAGAGGAGGTGCAAGGTGGACCCGCACACGGGGGTCCTGCTTCTTCCCGTCCCCGAGAAAGCGGATCCCTCCAAACTCGTCTTCGATGGAGTCCGGAAACCCGTCACGGCCAAGCAGCTGCTCGACTGCGGCGTCCTTGACAAGCCGACGTTTAAAGATCTGGAAAAGGGGAACAAATCGGTCCCGGAAGTGTCTGAAGACAAAAAGATCCCTCTGAAGGGAACCGGGCCGATTGCCGGAGTCATAGTCGGGAAGCAAGGAAAAATGTCTTTGACAGATGCCAAAAAACAGATGTTGCTGCCTGATGACATCGCAGATTCACTCCTGGAAGCTCAGGCTGCCACAGGCCACATCATTGATCCCAAAAACAATCAAAAGCTGACCGTGGAGGAAGCATGTGCCAAAGGAGTGGTGGACATTAAAGATCGAGACAAACTGCTGGCAGCGGAGGCTGCTGCCATTGGCTATAAAGATCCCAGTCAGGCCAAACCTCTCTCAGTGTTTGAAGCCATGAAGAAAAGACTCATCGACAAAGACACAGGAATGCGTCTGCTGCAGGCCCAAGATGCCGTCGGAGGCATCCTGGAGCCCAAAGCCAGCGTGTTCCTTCCCAAGGAAACAGCGATAAAGCACAAACTCATCGATGACAACATTCGCCAAGCTCTGAACCAAGACCCCGACTGTTACCTTGACCCAGAAACCGAGCGCGGCATCAGCTATGGGGCTCTGAAGAAAAAGTGCAAAGTCGAGCCGCACACGGGAATGCTTCTTTTGCCAATCACGGAAAAGCTCGACCCGTCAAAACTGATTTTTGACGGCGTCCGCAAGCCGGTGACGGCAAAGCAGCTGCTGGACTGCGGGGTCCTGGACAAACCAACATTTACCAAACTCATGAAAGGAGAGAAGACGGTTCCACAAGTGTCTGAGGAAAAGAAGATACCACTAAAGGGAACGGGATCTATCGCTGGTGTGATCGCAGGACCAATGGGGAAAATGCCTCTGTCGGAGGCCAAGAAACAAAAGCTAATCCCTCCAGAAAGTGCAGATTTATTGCTGGAAGCCCAAGCAGCAACAGGCCACATCATTGATCCCACAACGAATGAGAAGCTCACTGTCGAGGAAGCCTGCGCAAGAGGAGTGGTTGACAACAGGGATCGAGACAAGCTCTTGAAAGCGGAAGCTGCTGCCGTGGGCTTCCGTGATCCCGGCACGGGAAACCCTCTTTCAGTGGCGGAGGCCTTGAAAAAAGGGCTGACTGACCAGAAGACCGCGCTCCGTCTGCTGCAGGCCCAGGAGTCGGCCGGAGGCATTCTGGATCCCATCGCCAGTGTGTTCCTTCCCAAAGACACAGCCATGAAGCGTAACCTTCTGGACGACAGCCTCAGTCGGGCCCTGAGCCAGAATCCTCAGTGCTACCTTGATCCAGACACTGAGCGGGATGTCACCTACGGGACTTTGAAGAACAGGTGCAAGAAAGAGTCCCACACCGGTCTGCATCTTCTGCCGATCACCGAGAGAAAAGATCCGTCTAAATTAATGTTCGACGGTGTCCGCAAGCCCGTGTCCGCGCAGCAGCTCTTGGACTGTGGTGTCCTGGACAAGCCAACATTTGATCAGCTCCTGAAGGGCGAGAAGACAGTCCCGCAGGTGTCGGAGCAAAAGAAGGTCTATCTCAAGGGGACTGGATCGATTGCTGGTGTGGCAGCTGGACCTTCACGGAAAATGTCTTTCTCAGAGGCCAAGAAACAGATGGTGATGCCCCCAGAGAGTGCGGATCTCCTGCTGGAAGCCCAGGCCGCCACGGGTCACATCATCGACCCCGTCAACAACCACAAGCTGACAGTCGATGAAGCGTGTGCGAAAGGGGTGGTTGATAACAGGGACCGAGAGAGGCTCTTGAAGGCAGAGGCTGCTGCCGTGGGCTTCCGCGATCCCAGCACGGGAAACCCTCTTTCAGTGGCGGAGGCCTTGAAAAAGGGGCTGACTGACCAGAAGACCGCGCTCCGTCTGCTGCAGGCCCAGGAGTCGGCCGGAGGCATTCTGGATCCCATCGCCAGTGTGTTCCTTCCCAAAGACACAGCCTTGAAGCGCAACCTCTTGGACCAGGACCTCAATCGTGCCTTAAACCAGAGTCCAGCATGCTACCAGGATCCGGACACAGAACGCGACGTAAACTACGACGCCTTGAAGAGAAGATGCACAAAAGACCCTCAGACTGGCCTGAACCTTTTGCCAGTCGTGGAGAGGAAAGACCCATCCAAGCTGATGTTTGACGGCATCCGCAAGCCAGTGTCAGCGCAGCAGCTGTTTGAATGCGGTGTCCTTGACAAGCCCACATTCGACCAGTTAGTGAAGGGACAGAAAACTGTACCGCAGGTGTCTGAGGAAAAGAAGGTCTTCCTGAAGGGTACTGGGCCCATCGCAGGGGTGGAAATGGGTCATCAGGGAAACCTGTCTTTGGCGGAGGCCAAGAAACAAAAGGTGCTACCAGACGATAGCGCCGATCTCCTGCTGGAAGCCCAGGCGGCCACCGGTCACATCATCGATCCAAAAACTGACCAGAAGCTGACGGTGGACGAGGCGTGTGCCAAAGGTGTGGTTGATATCCGAGATCGGGAAAAGTTGTTGATGGCGGAGGGGGCTGCTGTTGGTTTCAAGGATCCAAGAGGAGGCAAGCCGCTGTCAGTGTTTGAGGCCATGAAAAAGGGAATGATCAGCGAGAAAACAGCCCTACGTCTGCTGCAAGCCCAGGAGTCTGCAGGTGGCATCATTGACCCCAACCTCAGCGTCTTCCTCCCGAAGGAAACTGCCATAAAGCGCAACCTGTTGGACGAAAACCTCCGTCGAGCTCTCAGCCAGAGTCCTGCTTGTTACTTTGACCCAGAAGTCGAACGTGACGTCAGCTACGGAGCTCTGAAGGACAGGTGCAGATCAGACCCACGGACGGACCTCCAGATCTTACCGGTCACTGAGAAGGCCGACCCCTCCAAACTGATCTTTGACAGCGTACGAAAAACAGTAACAGCACAACAACTGCTCGACTGCGGGGTAATCGACAAGCCCACGTTCAAAAAACTAATGAGCGGAGAGAAAAGTGTCCAAGACGTCTCTGTCGATAAAAGAGTGTTTCTAAAAGGAACCGGGTCGATTGCTGGTGTGGCTGCTGGGCCTCTGAAGAAAATGTCTTTGACAGAAGCAAAGAGACAGAAGATTTTGCCATCGCAGTGTGCCGATTTGCTCCTGATTGGCCAGGCGGCCACAGGACACATCCTTGACCCCAGGACGAACGAGAAACTGACGGTAAAAGAAGCGTCTGCCAAAGGAATTGTGAATAAGGAGGACGAATCACAGCTGTTTGCAGCTGAGGCTGCTGCCATAGGTTACAGAGATCCAGGCACCGCCAAGCTTCTGTCAGTCGGCCAGGCCGTGAAAAAGGGAATCATTGACAAGGACTCGGCCCTGTGCCTCCTTCAGGCTCAGGAGTCCGCTGGAGGTATTTTGGACCCTGTCCTCGGCGTGTTCCTGCCCAAAAACGTCGCTCTGGAAAGACAGCTCATCGATGAGGACCTGTGCCAGGCCTTGAATGAGGCTCCCGAGTGTTACATGGATCCGGACACCCAACAAGGAACTACATACGTGTCGCTGAAGAAAAGATGCAAAGCTGATCCAAGCACGGGTCTCCTGCTTCTCCCCGAACCTAAAAAGCCAGTCACTGTCCAGGGGCTTCGGGGTGAGGTTTCGGTCATCGATCTCGTCGACGCGAACTTGCTGAAACGCTCCGACATGGACCAACTGATGGCCGGCAAGCTGACCAGCCGAGACATCGAAGACCGCCTCGGCTCCTACCTGAGAGGCTCCACTTGCATTGCAGGAGTTTACGACGAGGCCAATGAAAAGGTGTTAACCATCTACCAGGCCATGAAAGACGAACTGCTGCGGCCCGGGACCACTCTGGAGCTGCTCGAGGCTCAGGCTGCCTCCGGATTCATCGTCGATCCCATCAACAACCTCCATCTGACCGTTGGCGACGCCTACAATAGAAGACTGTTCGGGCCTGAGTTCAAAGACAGCTTGATGGCAGCGGAAAAAGCTGTGACTGGCTACAAGCAGCCAGGCACAAACAATGTTATCTCCCTCTTCCAGGCCATTGAGAAAGGTCTCGTCGAGAAAGGACACGGCATCCGTCTACTCGAGGCCCAGATCGCCAGCGGCGGCATCATCGATCCCGAACACAGCCATCGCATCGACGTAAACGTCGCTTACAAGAAAGGCTACTTTGATCAGGATATGAACGACATCCTGTCGAATCCAAAGGTCGATACGAAAGGCTTCTTCGACCCCAACACGGAGGAGAACCTCACCTATCTGGACCTGAAGAAACGCTGCATCACCGACAAGAAGACCGGCCTCATCCTTCTGCCCATCATGGACAAGAAAAAGCTGGAGTCCACCCTGAAGAACACGACAAGACGGAGGCGCGTGGTGATCGTGGACCCAGACACCAATAAAGAAATGACGGTGCGTGAAGCGTACGACAAGGGGTACATCGACTACGACACTTACGTGGAGCTGTCCGAGCAGGAGTGCGAATGGGAGGAGATCACGATCACGGCTCCGGACGGTTCCGTGCGATTCCTCATCATCGACAAGAAGACCGGGAGACAGTACGACATCACGGAGCTTCTTGAAAAGCGAGTCATCGATCAGTCCATTCTGGACCAGTACCGCGCACGGCAGCTGACTCTCACTCAGTTTGCAGACATCATCAGCAGCAAGACCAAACCTTCATTCGCATCAGCAGCGTCCTCGTCGTCCACTTCAACCTCCGCGTCGTCTTCCAAACCATCAGCTGGCTCCGGCTTTTCTTCGGTCACATCGACGACTACGATCACTTCAAAGTCCTCGACCTCCAACAAATCCTCAGGCTCCAAAACGGAAATATCCTTGGATCCATCATCGCTGACGTCATCCTCTTCGTCCACCGTCTCTCGCTCTCTGTCGCCAACTCTCACCAAGATGACCACCACGAAAACCACCACCATCACAGAAAGGAGCTCCACGTTCAGCAGCGAGGACGTATCTGATACGCGGAAGCACATATCCAGCATCTCGCTCTCTCTGGCGTCTCCCGTTGAGGCGGTGGGTGAGCGCGAACCCGTGGGGGCCATCTTTGACACGGACACCGTTGAGAAAATATCCATCATGGAGGGTTTGAACAGTGGCATCGTGGACTCCATCACCGCCCAGAGACTGCTGGAGGCCCAGGCCTGCACCGGAGGAATCGTGGATCCAGAAAGCGGGCGCAGAGTTGGGATCCAGGAGGCGTCTCGCATGGGTATAATCGACGATTTGATGGCCGCCAAGCTGAAGCCTGCCCAGAAAGCCTACTGCGGCTTCGAGGATGTGAAGACCCGGAGGAAGATGTCCGCAGCTGAGGCCATGAAGGAGATGTGGCTGCCGTACGAGGCAGGTACGCGATTCCTGGAGTTCCAGGCTGTGACCGGAGGGCTCTACGACCCGGAGGCGGGCTGCAGAAGAAGCATCGAAGACGCGCTGAAAATGGGCTGGCTGGACGTGAGGACCGCCCAGAAGCTCCAAGATGTCAAAAACCACACCAAGAACCTGACGTGTCCCAAGAGCAAACTGAGGATTTCTTACAAAGAGGCTCTGGACAGCTGCATGGTGGAGGAGGGAACCGGGGTCAACATGCTCCAGGCGTCCTCCATCTCCTCCAAAGGGATCAGCAGTCCCTACAACGTCGCCTCCGCCCCGGGGTCCACCACGGGCTCCAGGAGCGGGTCCCGGCGAAGCTCCCGCAGGGGCAGTTTGGACCTGGGCTCCCCCAGCTCCCTAACAGCATCCCGCTACACTTACAGCAGCTTCAGCTCCATCAAATAAACCCACTTCTCTCACAAATGAATCGCGATTTGCTTGAATGCTCCCACTGTCTCCAGCAAGAGTGCAAAATGTGTGCCTACAGATATAAACTTAAGGTTCACTTCATCCGCTTTTTCCATACATTTATATTCATGCTTTGGTGTCGTTGCGCTTTGAAATGCCTCGTTCAAAAAGGTCGATTAAGAACACGACCAACTTGTTTTTCCTGGAAGTTGAGTCGAGTATTAATAAAAACCATCTCAAGATGTCTAAGTTGAAAATAACGTAACTTTAACTTCAACTTCTTGGATGAAACAGCATAAAATGTTTTTATTTGACACTTCACAATGGTAATAAAGTGGTTATCTTTTCATTTATTTCAACTATATAAACAATCACCAAACAGTTCATCTGTGCCTGCTTTTTGTGGGGAGGGGACGCACACATCGGGTCGCAAACCTTCGCTCCTCTGCTTTTTTTTTTTATTTTACTGAATCAGTTGTTAACGTTGGTTTCTTTCTGTCTCACGCTTCCAGTTTTGTAAGTTTCACACAATCTCAAAATAAAACCAGATTTTTTCAAAGATGATTCTTTACTGTTCTGTTTGTGGGTTTTCTCTCACAAAACAATAGATAGAAAAGCTTTATGAGATAAAAAAGATGGAAGAACATGAACCTCCACACAGAAAGACCCCACCCAGGAGATGAGGGTGAGACCCCAACACCACATTCTGGCCAAACACTTAAAACACGTTCTTCTGATTTAATTTGATTTGTAGTAGTAGTAGTAGTAGTAGTAGTAGTAGTAGTAGTAGCAGCACCAGCAGTAGTAGTAGTAGTAGTAGTACTCTGGTCTGCTCCTTGTTATTCAAATAATATATATTTTGCTTTGTTAAACTTGATATTCACAAAAATAAATGAAAATCAATGTTTATAATAGTAATGATCATAATAATAATAATAATAATAATAATAAGAAGAAGAAGAAGAAGAAGAAAAAGAAGAAGAAGAAGGAGAAAGTGGAGGAGGAGAAGAAGAAGAAGTCTAACCCTATTTCTGGTGTCCTCCATGTCAATTAAAGTACATCACTTATTCATATACATTTTTACATAACTTAAATAAACTCAATCGACACATAACCTAAACACCCAGATCAAAGTTAAACGAACCAGAGTTTAAACAAAATAATTCTTGAAATATTTCACTTTATTCGGGAAGAATTATTCCCATACTTTGCGTCGGAAGTCCAAAGTGCATAACTGGAGGTCTTCTATCAAAATAAATATTCTTTTATCAATACGTCGGCTTTGACTTTTACTTTGACGGCGTGGTCCGGAAGTGCTTCCGTGTTGACGGCAGTTAGCATGTAGCGCTGCAGCTCTTCAGGTAACTGACTGAACGTGTCGTTGATCCGGACGGGGCTCGACGCTTCGCTGCTCGTTCAGCTAAATGACATTCGATAGATTTAAGCCTTAATACAAAACAGACGAACATTTTTTAAGCGGACGTTGCGTGTATTTTATGAGCCGAAGCGAGCGCGAGCTAACGTTAGCTCCTCTGCTGCAGCTATGTAGCAGCCTGCTGTCATTGCTTCACCGCAAAACTTGTCAACACACAAAGGTAAGAGCCCGATTTAGCTATCACTGAGTTGTCAATGAATCTAAAGCTTACGGGTTTATTGTAACACGTATTATACTCCTTTTTTTGTCTGTGTAGCTTTTTAAACGAGGATTTTAACGATGCGAAACTGTATCTAATGTAAACAAAGGGTTTATGACTGTTTATTGCACCTTTCTGTGGTGTAAAAATGTCGTTAACAGTGTTGGTAAAGCCAAGGTATTACGTTTGGTGTGATTCAGGTAAATGGGGACACTTTTTTGTTTGGTTTCAGTCATTTCCAGACCAAAAACATGCAAATTTCTTGACAAAATAAAGTTCTTGTGAGGCCCTTTCAAAATAAAGTGTTCCAGAGGGGTTTGACAGACATCCGGGCGTCTCTGCTGAGACTGTCCTGGACTAGCAGAAGGACAGGGACAGACGGTGTTTCCCAGATAAGATGGACATTTTTAAGAGTGTTTCTCTTTTTCTTTGATAACGTGCAGGTGTCGCCGACCTCGTCCCATCATGGCCGACGACCCCCAGAGGAATTTCCGCTCGGCGTATTATGAGAAGGTGGGCTTCAGAGGGGTGGAGGAGAAGAAGTCCCTGGAAATCCTGCTCAAAGACAATCCCCTGGGTGGGTTCCCCGTTATCTTACTTTGAAATGACTCCGTTGAGGAAGTTCCTCGACCAAACGTGACCGATTTCCGAGGCGATCGCAAACTTTTACACCTCAGCATCAGAGAAATCAGCGCGAAAACTTGTCGTTAAGACCCGCGACAACTCGTTGCTGTGTTTCACTCACAGATTTGGAGAAGCTGAGCACCTTCAGTCAGAGGTTTCCTCTCCCGTCCATGTATCGCATCCACGTGTGGAAGGTGCTGCTGGGTGAGAAAAACACACCGAGCTGCAGCGAGCAGAGTGTTTAATTAGAGCGTGTTACCGCCTTGTCATGAAGCGAGAATGGCTCCTGGTGGATCAGTGTTGCTGAAGTCTCTCTGCCCCCCCCGCAGGCATCCTGCCGCCCCACAACGACTCCCACGGCCTGGTGGGGGGCTACAGGAAGGAGCAGTACCACGACATCCTGGAGGCCCTGGAGGTGATGCGCTACACCAACGCCTCCACGCCGTCCACCCACGTCTACCTGCGCATGTTCCAGCTGGAGAGCCAGGTGCTGCCGCGCTGCTCCGAGACCTCCCCCCCGGTACGCCGAAGCCCCAGAGTAACAGAAGCTTTTAGTGAGCATTTTTCGTCTTCGAAAGGATTTGCACAAAAAGTAGGGAGGGAACTATTTTGTCGACAACAACAAAACAAAATAGAAGCTGAGAAATACAAAAGTTTAGTCTTGTAATACCACTTTGTGACACTAGAGGGTGCGGTGAGTCGCAAAGGTGCCTCACCGTTCCGTCCGACATCCGTTGGCGAGCCTTTTGCTTCGTGGCAGGATGAAGAGAACGAGGACTTCCTGTCCATCAGCCGGGCCATGGAGGAGATCGTGGACGACCCCGTCGACTGTTACTGGCTCATCAAGTGTTTCGTCAACCAGTTCCACTCCAAGTTCGGGGACTCCATCCCTCACCTTGTAAGTTTTGACCGTGTGTCGTCCGCACTTGCGCCGCCGCGCCACTGAAACGCCGTTTCCTTGCCGTCCCGACGTTCGCGCCTGGCTGCAGCCCAAGAGCCTGGAGCACTATCTGAGTCAGGAGGAGCCTCGGCTGCTGAGCCATCTGAAGAACTCGGCGGCGCTGGCCCAGCTGCCCTACGGCCTCTGGTTCCGCCGCTGCTTCGCCGGCTGCCTGCCCGAGTCCAGCCTGCAGAGGTCAGTCCCCTCCTCGCTCCGCGCGCTCGGTTCTCCTGACAACCGAAACGACAACAGCGCTGCTTCTAAAAGCTTTCGCCAAGCGTCACGGCTGCACAGTTTGATGCACACGAGAGAAGAAACAGCAAAGAGTTTGACATTTGAACGGTGAAATCACACTTATGTCACTCTCCTCTCAAGTCGTAAACCGAGGCAGCGTTTGCACGTTTCTCCTGAACACTTTTTGACATCTTGGTGTGAATCTGAGTGCATCAAACTGTCTCGTGTCTTTTAAGTACTCACATGTACAAAAAAGTTGCGTCTGGATTCAGAGAAAAATGGAGAAACTGATCCAATTCCAGTTGAATTTTACACTCAACTTCAAAAAGTCCACCTGAAATACTTCCTCTCGTTCTAAGAAATGGTCAGAAAGACAAAAGGACTTTTTTTTTAAATGTGCTGGTTGAGTTGATGGGGGGGGGGGGGTCTGTGTGGGGGGCCTGCAGGGTTTGGGACAAGGTGATCAGCGGCTCCTGTAAGATCCTGGTCTTCGTGGCCTTGGAGATCCTGCTGAGCTACAAGAACAAGCTGATGAGCATCGGCCGCTCCGACGACGTGGTCAAGTTCCTCTGCAACGTGAGTCGCCGTGGAGACACAACAGCGTATTCACCGATCAACCGACATCTTCTGGACGGGGACACGAGACGGTGTTAGGACATAGTTGGCCAGCAGATGGCAGCAATCGCCACACTGATGCAGCAACGCAAGACAGCATTTATTGACGTGTTGCTATGGTGATTTTGTGAGGACAAACAAGCCAAATGCTGCAGAAAACACGCAGCCGAAGGAAGCGACAAGCTCCTGCTGACACCTGGTGAAGTTCTGTGAACTCCGGCGTGAAACGTTTCACCACTGAACGACCCGTTTCGCCTTCAGCTCCTCGTCTTGTCTCGTCTCGCAGATCCCGCAGGAAAACACGGACGCCATCGTGACCAAAGCCATCGATCTGTGGCACAAGTACTGCGGCACGCCGATGCACGCCGTGTAGGAGCCACGCCCGACGAGACGCCGGACTCCCTCGGAACTACGCGAGACGCCGGAACGCCGCATCGCATCCCGCCTCCGTCCGATGACTCGGAGCAGAAAGATGCGACGGAACTCAAGAAACAGACTTGAAAGCAGCGCCGGGACGCGGTGGAGGCGCTGCGCCGTGTGTGACTTTGATGCGAAATGTGTCGAAAGAGGCAAAAGAGCACAAAGTTATCATTTTTTTAATAAGTTTCTTTCTTTAAGAAACTGCATACATCATAGAAGACTCACAATAAATTAATACTCACATGCAGATTCCTGCTTTACAAAATCCTTTGAAAAGCTTCCCACTGTATGTACACCCGCTTAGAGCTCGGAGAGTAACTCTCCTCTTCAAATGGCAGTAACAATACTGACGCCTGGACACCAGCACGCACGCACACACACACTCGCGCGCGCGCACACACACACACACGCACGTAACAGAGCAACTGGTTCTCTCCACCAGTCCAGTGAGCCAATTCATGAACCCGGAATGAAGTGTAAACAATGAAAAAGAACGCAAAAGGTAAAGTGGCAGATTTTTCCCGCGATCGGTTCCAACAGAAGCTCGTCTCAGAGGAGCGATTCGGTCCAAAAACCGAAGTCAGCAGAGAGCTCCGTGACGTCCGACCGCGTCCGCAGACCAGAATCTGCCAAACGAGGTGATTTGGCAACTTTTGAGACCCCTGTAAACAACCCTGTAGGCACGGCGACGCAGCCGCTCGCCGAGCTCTCCGCAGCGGCCGTCGCTCCGGGGTGCAATCAAGGTCGCGACCTCCACAGCCGGTCGAGCTGCTTTGGTTTTCAACGGAGCGGGAAAGTGGGAAGTCCGAGGAGAGATGGAAGCTCCTGAACGCAGCACCCCCCCCCCACCCCACCCAAAAAACAGACGGAGGGGGAGGGAATCTGGAGGTTATTGCTCCACGAGTTTGGAGGCGGAGGGAACGTCGTTGCTTTTCCGCGTGTGCGAGGAAATCTGGGACAATTTGGCTCGGAGGTGGAGCTGCCCGCAACGGTAAACGCCGCCGGATGTTTTCACTCCCGTGGCGAGGCGAGAAGCGAGCGGCGAGACGTGGCGAGACCGAGAGCGCGGCCGCCACGCAAGGCAAGACTAACGAATCCGCCGCCGCTCCCCGTCGTTGGCACAGACTCCGCGTTCGACTCCCCGGTGGCTTCGTCCGAAAAAACACGAGTGCGGTAACGTAAACGTTTCATCATTAAAAAAATGACAATTAAAAGCTTTTGAATATCAAGAAGTCTGCAAAAAATCTCCGCCGAGGGGAGATGACAGTCGAGAGCGCGGATCCATCGGAGAAAAGGTCGGACTTTGTGCTCCCGCGGCGCCTCCGACTGGCGCGCCGAGGCCGCCGAGCCCGGCGTCGGAGGGCGGCGGGCGGCAGGCTGAGCGCTTCAGGCGTCTCGTGGGAGGAGGAAAACATGGCTGACCTCTGACCCAGGCTCTTTATGGCCGGTGAAACCTGCGGAGGGAGAAAAAAAACGACACGTGAAGAAAACTCCACGAAAACACGTCGCTGCGTTTCAATCGGGGGGGAAAAACCTTCCAGACGACTTTTATTTTCTGTCCGTTTCTTGAAGATTCTCGCAAGTTTTAAGGCTCATCAGCTCATTCTGGGCGTCGACGAGCTTCCTGTTGGTGCTCCCAGCTTGCAGGATGCTGATTGGTCAGGAAGCGGCGACTCATGAAGAATCAACCCTGTTATTATTCCTCTTACTGCAGCAAAGGCTCCACTTCCTGTCTGACCTTCCTGCTGCTTCAGTCGACCTCCCGATCGTCTGATTTCAGCCAGAAATTCTGCGTGTAAAGACAGCGAGGGACTCGGCGGACCCCCTCTGCAGAGCGAAGGACTCCGCGGCCGACACGCCGACTTCCAAATCGCGACTCGCGGGCCAATTTAAAGTTTTCACACTCGGCTGCTCGTAATTATGTCCTGCGGCGAGCAGATAACGCCGCCGCGGCCGGGGCGCTGCGGCAGCCGGAGGTGAAACCGGGCCAGCGCGGGCGCGTGCGTGACACCGCGCCGCCACCGCCGCCGCTTCCCCCCCCGCCCTCACCTGGTCAGATGGCGGCTGGACTCGTGCACCTCCATCTCTGTGCTTTTGAACTCGTTCAGCTCCTTCCTGATGGCGGCCTGCGCGACACAGAGCGACGTTAGACAACACGACAACACACACAACAACAGCAGCACAAAAAGTACAAATATTTCTTTGTGGTAGATTATTTCTCTGCTCTTAATAGAGTCATTTGTTGAGGTCAAAGTAATAAATTAAAAGAATATGACTTTAAATATGATGTTTTTGGCGTTTGTTTATCTTTTTTAACAGTTATATAATCCAGTTAATTTCAGTACTTTACTGCTTTGGAATAAATAGACGGAGAAGTTATAAAAAAATACAAATATTCGCAGATAATGAAAATAATTTGTACTTTTATGCCTTAATAAGAATCTGTTTGAGTTTGTAGCTTTAATCTTCCGAACATTTTGTAAACATGATCACAAATTGCTGAGAATTTATGTAGGATCTAACAGCAAAACGCAAATACTTCATTTTACTTGTAGCCTGTATTTTTTTGTACTTTTTGTATTACTTTCAGGCACCTTATTTTACTCACACTCAAGTGTAATTTATACTGAAATGTACTCAACTATTTTCAAAACTCGAGCATTTTTTCCTCATT
>JASSRZ010000055.1:18863089-18868089 GCA_032164315.1 Malacoctenus gilli
AGTTTAGTTTAGTTTAGTTTAGTTTAGTTTAGTTTAGTTTAGTTTAGTTTAGTTTAGTTTAGTTTAGTTTAGTTTAGACGTGTCGACCACTTCCTGTTTCTCCCAGTTGTCTCTTTGCAGCTTTCTCTTTTCTGATGTGAGAAACAGCAAGTCCAAGCAGACGGTGTGTCCCCCAAATGCTGTCCACCCACAGACCCCCCCCCCCCCCCGGAAGTTGGACAATCTGTGGACTGGGACACCCTGAGAGGGACGCAGGAGGACAGAGACTCCAGCTCACCTGGACTTAAAATGAAGTTTTTACGAAACGCTGAAGGTCAGTAAGTGTCCTGATCAAAACCGAGCGCTGGATGATCCAAAAAATGTGTTTTTTCAAGCCAGATTTTGTGCCTTCTGGGACGATTTACCATCAAACTGTCTGATTCCAGATGAAGCAGACGATCTTTTGTTGTTTTTCTGCGTTTCATCCAACCCACATGCGCCGATCAAACCCCGAAGCGCCGGCTGTGCACGAAACACAAAATATTTACCGAGAAAAATTTGGTTTCGCAGCTTCTGCGGGGTTGTGAAATCCAAGCGCTTCCTGCAGGTCCGCGGCAGGAGCCCGGCGCGGCAGCCGCTGGTTTCTGATTAACGGAGCGGGAAAACATCCTCCCGCTGGATTGTTTCTCATCAAGGATTTCCCCACCGCGCGGCTGTTATGCTTTGTCTCGTACGTTATGTTTTCCCCCCAGGCACATCAGCGCAGATACACGCAGGGTCAATGAACTTGCAGGTTGCGTAAGAGCAGCAGTGACCCTTACAAACCTGTTGTTTTTTTTTCCGTAACGCTCTCGTGTTTCGTCTCCTCCAAACGTGGAGTGACAAGCGGAGGGAAAACTCCCCCCAAAACAGGCAGAAAATGTCATAATAGCCCCTCAAAAAACCGGAGCAGATCGCGACGCCCCGACGTGAACCGATAAACCCTGAGAAAAACAGAGCTGGGCAACAATACTCTGACCCACACTCTCACATCTGCAAACACACGGACCGTCTCGTCCCCCTGAGGTTGCAAAATACATATTTTTCTACTCGATACAGTCCTGCAGATAGTGGGCGGGGGGGTGGGGTGGGGGGTTATTTGCCAGGAATTTGAGATATTTGGAGTTCCTCCAAAAACAGTCGGGCCGAATTTTTATTTGTGTCACGTCTTTCTTGGGAACTTTCAGATGTTTTCTAGGAAAAATCCTCAAAACTGACTTCTTTGTTCGAGCGCTAAAAAAAAAACAAACAAAAAAAAAACATGTTGAGTTTTTCAGGACACAATGTCTGGAAACGTTTTTTTTGTCTGGGTTATTGTTTCTATCGACCATATGCGAGAGCAATTCTTGACGGATGTCTTAAAGCGCGCTACTTATGTGGCCCTGTTGTAGTCATAATGATAAATCCTGCACACGTTGAAGCTCTAATTTGTGCAATTAGTCACATTCAGCTTGGAGACTTTTCAGCCGAGCTGCTGCTTCGTCGCTTCACTTCCTAGAAAACATATCGAGACGTCACGGCCGGCACTAAATTGAGCCGTTTTTGGCCGCTGGTCAGAAGGTTTTATTGTTTGCAGCTGACCGACGGCGTCGAGGAGAAGAAGAACAGCCTCGTATCAAGCTGCGTTGGTAACAGTGAACACATGACTGTGGCTGGCTGAGGTGCCTGGATCAGCGCAAGCGAAAAGTCACAGCAAATGTTCGACTTTTGCAAGATTGTTCAGTCTGGGTGCGACCAACAATGCTGAGAACAAACCCAAGTATTTCACCTTTTCCACTCTATGGTGCTTATATCTTTGTTTTCAGGGCCGAAGGTGACGTGAGCTTCGCTGCCAACTCCCAAGACGCAGCTATATATTTAATGTGGCGCCACGGAAACAGTATACGCTTTTCCTTTTGCAGCTGTAAGATGCTTTCCCCCTCCTTATACCTGTAGAACAGCTGTGAACACTGAAGCCACGGACTCTAATAGTCTCAATTTCCTACAGCAAACTTTAGACTCTGCTGATTTTTGGCTCCTTTCAGACGTACACAGCAACTGAACCAAAGTATAATGATGGCCCAAATTTCACCTCATCATATCTGAGGAACAGCTGTGAACACCTGAGTCCCCGACCGAAACACAAAGTGAAAAATCAGTTCGGTGTAGCCTCTTTATCTTCTGTCATCGAGTCAGTAAAGTAACAATCTTTTTAACGTGTTTCTGAAGTCAAAATACATTTTATTGTGAAAGGACAATCAGACTAAATGAGGCTGACGAGTCCATGAGAAACATTTCTCTGACTTTTCGTTGGAAATCCCCTCAAACCACCGAGACAAAACTTTCTCAAGCTTTTTTTTAACTGATTGGACAGGACACGCCCCTTTTTGCGGGCCGTATCTTTATTTTGGCGATTTCTGCTCCGCATAGCAACACTGGCGATGTCAAAGCGATGAAACAACACTGGTGGATTTATGGATTCATCCAGGCAGGAAAATATGTTTTAAATTCCGGACGGCTTTGATAGTCGGGCGCTCGCTTCGTTTCGCTCCACCAGCTTCACCTGGACGCTTTCCAGCAGCCTCCACGAAGGTCCCACATGTGTCGAGCATTTGGAGTCTGATTCTCCCGATTCGTCCCAAACCGCCGCAGCTCAACACCGAGTTGGACCCGAGCAAACGCAGATGTTTGTTTTAACCTAGTCGTTGCTGATTTCGGTCCAAATTTTCCTCCGAAAGTTTCTTTTTCTCAAAGGTTTTGATTGTTTTCTTAAAGAAGGATGCGACGTAGAGGCTTTTATTTTGAAAGAGAAGGTCCTGCAGTCGTTGTTCCTGTTTGAATGGGGGGTTTTTTGTACAAATCAGTTTGGGTCTTGTTGTTTTTAGCTGTAGTCTTTATTTCAAGTCATGATTCTTATCAGCTGTGGTGCCATTCACATTATAGAGCATCTTCCTCCCACCAACTGATGGAGAAGCTTCAAACACTGAGGCATCGGTCAGCTCATTGTTTACACTTGTTGAAAACAACTGAAGCGCTGCAGAGCTGCGAACGGTGAGCTTCAGCTTTGGTATTCCCCAAGTAACTATTTCAGTAAACTCCTGCTGTCAGGAAGAGGCGCAACTCCTTTGCTTGCCAAAGTTCTTCTGAGCCGCAGCACAAAAGCTGATCGACTCAAAATGACAAATGAGCATTAGCATCTTGCCTCAACTGGACGTTACTCACATTTACAGCCTTTATTAAAGCTCAAAATGTTGCTTTTGTAATTAGAAGGAACTCCTCAAGAGCAGCTGCGTCTCTTGGGTCACAATTACTGAGCTTTAGCATTAGCATCAGCTTAAGGAGCTTTTCTGTCAGTCCTCCTCTGATAAAAATGTCACTTTTGCTGTGAGTGAGGACAGTTGGACGGACACTGTCTCACTGATCCAACGCTCAGCTTGAGCATCAGCATTAGCAATCCTGGATAAAGGATTGTTTCATTTACAAGATCTTTTTACACGTTAGCAGTTGGTCTCAGACAATCTTTAAACTGTGTTTTTATGTTTATTTATACCCTGAACTCTTCCCGGTTTCCATGTTTGTTACTTTTCTTCTGCTTCTGTATTTGACATCAAAGTTTTTGTGTGTTCTGCACGTCAAAACGGGCCTTTTCCTGAGTGGACATGCGACCCTCTCGTCTCTGTTCTTCACACTTAACTTCTTGGCGATAAGGGAGCAAGCAGTCACGGAGAATTGAGCCAAAAGAAGTCAATCCAGTCGACAGCGCAGAGGGGCGGAGGCTGTGTTTATCCCAACGCCGCCGCCGCCGCCGAAGCCGCCGCTGCTGCGCGTCCCCGCCGTATATGATGTTTGGGGGTCTTTATTTACTGCCGCGGATCCTTTGATGTGGATGTTCTGGACAGATTGTTCCATTGTGGTGGAAGAAAAAGGATCCGCTGACACAGATCGGGAGGAAAGGGGCGGGAGGGGGTGTCGAAAGCGGCGGCGAGTTTCGGCAGGAAAAACTCCGTTCTGCTGCACGGGGGACATAATAACAGCTAATCCTACCAACACAGCTCCCCTGACCCATTCATGAGACTGTTTCCAGTTAACTTTGCCAAGTGCAATCCTCTGGCTCGGACTTCCGCCTACATCTCATTAGAGCCGCGGCGAGAGAGGGAAGCGCTGCAGCTAAACACACACACGGTCACTCAGAAAGAGAGCGAGAGAGGAGGAAACCAAACACAATGGACGCTGGCGCATGGGAGACTGGATTTCCTGGGTTTCCCACACACAAGTGTACAATCACAAGCTGACAAACATATACACTCGCTCGGAAACACATCGAAACACACGCTCAGGCACACACACGTGAACCGCCGCGCCGCATGCCAAGACGCCGGGGTCCGACAAACACAATCCAGCCCCCCCGCCTCCCCAAATTCACAACCTTGAAGCGTTGAAAGTGGCCCGAGACGCCTCCGCCATGAACGAGCCCTCGGCTGTGTTTGGGTGTTTTTCTCCCAGACCTCAATCTATGATCTGCGCTGCCGGTTTAATAAGACATGAATTATCCGATTAAGGAAATCTTGTGAGAAGGGGGCGGAGAAGAAAAAGAACAACTTTGCCGGGGATTAGCGTCATTGTGCCCGCTCGCATCACATTCCTGGCCGCTGATTCTCAGCCCTGGGAGAGGACACTGGGTAACCAGACCGCGCCATCCGCGATGTGTCCCGGGACCGAAGGGGACAGCACGGCTTGGCTCACGGGGAGGGGACGGGAGGTTCCCCCCTCGCTGCCGTCCCTACTGCTCCGGAGGCTCAACAACACGCCGTCGCTTTGACCTCAAGTTACGCAGCGAGATTTCAGCCGGCAGAACAACCAAAAACACACAAGCTGAAACATTTGCAACATATTTAAATTAATAATCCTAAACATACGAAGTCGCAGCAGTAAAAACTCCAGATTTGCTCCGGATTATCGGCTGCGTCGACTCGGCTCGTAAGTGTTTTGATTCGACACAGTTC
>JASSRZ010000055.1:18873089-18874921 GCA_032164315.1 Malacoctenus gilli
CGAAGGCAACTTGGCGGCTGCGTGTTTCCACTGTAGCGGCGCAGTTTGGGGGCAAAGTGGTTGGTTGTGGCACCCGGGTGAGAAAGAAAAAAAAGGGGGGAGGGAGGGAGGGAGGGAGGGAGGGAGGAGGGTGAGGGGTGGTTCGTTGCAACATCAAACACTGTTGTCGTCACTCGTCAGCGGTACGTGCAAGCACCGCCTGTTCCAAAATAAATATTGACGTTATTGTTGTATTCAAATGAGCTGGCTGACCGGACGTGGACGGGCCAATCACAGCCCATCGTATCATTACACCTTCTTTTCAGAAATCATTCATAACGCCGATGCGTCAAACACTCACAGAGGAGCCGGCTATAAATACGGCTGCGCGCAACGCACAGTTAGACATTTTCCCAAAATCAAACGAAAGACGCAAGTGAAGCGGGAGCCGCGGGGAGCCGGACAGAGACACCTTTTGCTTATCCTCTCAGCTTCTATATTTAGGATCCAGATCTGAATGTTGGCCATGGAGGGATTATATGGGAAGCGCGTCGTGGTGGCGCTGCTGGCGGCGCTGGCGGCGCTGTGCTCCGCGCTGCTCCCAGGGACGCTGGGGTCCCCGGTGGTGGCGCCAGAGCCGATCCGCTGCGCGCCGTGCACTCCGGAGAAGCTGAGCCAGTGTCCGGCGGTGGCGCCCGGATGCGCCGAGGTGCTGCGGGAGCCCGGCTGTGGATGCTGCCTCGCCTGCGCCCTGAAGGCGGGAGAGCTGTGCGGGATCTACACGGCGCCGTGCGGCTCCGGGCTGAGGTGCAGCCCGAGACCCGGCGACCCCCGGCCGCTGCACGCCCTCACCCGCGGACAAGCCGTGTGCACGCAGAGCGCGGAGCCCGAGCCCACCCCCGAGACCCAGACCCAAGGTAAGGCCCGTCACCTCCACGCTTCACCCGCGCTCTTCGAGAAGATCCCCCCCCCCCCCCCAAAACGTCTCCTCCGGAGCCTCGCCAGTCTCCCCGTGCCGCTTCACATCCACTCGTGTCTTCCCTCCCGCAGAGCTGGGCGAGCCAGAGGCGGAGATGGAGACCACCATCTCGGACCCCGGCCACTACCTCCACGCTGTCAGCAAGCCGTTCGACCCGCGGGTGACTGCGGAGGCTCAGGAGAGCATGAAAGCCAAAGTCACCGCCATCCGCAGGAAGCTGGTGGAGCAGGTAAGAAGCAGGCCGCGGGCCACGCAGCGTCCGCCGTCAACCCGCGTTAATTCAGAGAGAGACCCCCAGCGCGGCGTGTTGCTAAAAGTTTTGAGGGGCTTTGAGAGAAAAGCGACCGGCAGGAGGGACGAAAGCGCCGCAAGGGGGCGCCCGCGCGCTGCTCCAAAGCTGCAGAGAATAGAGGATGCTTTTTTTAAAAAAAAAAAAAAAGTTAAATCTGCAGTTTGATGTCAAAGAGTGGCGACGCGTTCCCTGTTTAACCCTTTCTCCTCCGTCAGCAGGGTCCCTGTCACCTGGAGCTGCAGATCGCTCTGGACAGAATCGCCACCGCGCAGCAGCGAGTCGGCGACAAGTTAACCAAATTCTACCTCCCCAACTGTGACAAGCACGGCCTTTACAAACCCAAACAGGTGTGTGTTCATGTGTGTGTGTGTGTGAGTGCTCACCAGTGTGAACGACGAGTGTGTGTGAGAGCTGAGAGCTGAGGGTTGGTGTGTTGGAGTGATGAGCCAAATGCATTTATGTTTGTAAGAACTTGAAGTAAAGCTTTAAACTTGAGTAGCGATGAAGCTGAAACACACACACACACACACACACACACACACACACACACACACACACACACACACACACACACACACACAC
>JASSRZ010000055.1:18875021-18894281 GCA_032164315.1 Malacoctenus gilli
ATGAAGCTGAAACACACACACACACACACACACACACACACACACACACACACACACACACACACACACACACACAGCTTATTTCAGCTCTTTATGTCAGTTACACTGGTGTAATCGGCATGAGAGCCGCTTTCTGACGTCTTCGTCCGTCTTCCTCCCTCCGTGCAGTGTGAATCCTTCCTGGACGGACAGAGAGGTCGATGCTGGTGCGTCAACTCCTGGAACGGCAAGAAGCTCGCCAGCTCGACCGACCTGCCCGCCGACGCCGAGTGCCCTTAAAGCCAGAGAGGCGCCAACGCCGCCGCCACCGCCGCCGAAAAGAGAGAAAGGAAAAGGAAGCGAGCAAAGCCACTGATTTTCTTTTTGTTTTTCCTTTTATTTTTATTTTTTTGGATAGCTGTTCTTTATTTATTGATCTCGTCCATGGTGGTGTTTGTAATTCAGGTACACTGTCATTTGCGGGACTGCGGGTCCCCCGCCCTCCCTCCTCTTCGAACCCCCCCGCCCGTCCCAAAGAGAGAGAAAAAAATCTATTTTTGTTTTTCTGAAAAGGAGATTTTAATATTAATGCATTTACTTCTACTCTTCAGCCTTATTTATTTCAATTGTATTGCATTTTCTTTGTTTTTGTAATTATTTCTTGAGTATTTATATCATTTTTTGGCCTTATTTTTATTATTATATTATTATTTTTATGCGTGTATAAAGTGTATATATGTATCTTGGCCCTAAGTAACTCCACTGCTGAGTTGAGCTCGCTCTGAACTGTAGGAGTTGTCTGGAGGTTTGGTTTTTCCTGTGGGGGCAAACCAAGCGAGAACAGAAGCACTGAGTGACCAAAAGTCATTTAGAAGTATTTCTAAATGTCCTTTTAACCTTTCATTTTTCACTTTGTCGCCAGCCGTCGATGTCTTTGACCTTTTCTCGTTACTTTCACGTCTGATGTGACGCAGCAGCTTCCGTCGGCGAATGCAAAACTCTCAGTCGGGGTTCCTCCAAAAAAGAAAAAAAAAAGACCACTTCTTCCCATGGCTCCATGGGGCTGCAGATGAAGCATCGTGCTCTCAGACGGGTATTTCGACATTTACCTACCTCCGATATTTACGTGTCTGCTGTCAGTTGTGTTGATGTTCATGTCGAGAAAAAGTTTCGAAAGAGAAAACGAAAAGAAAAAAAAAAGGAAAACGGAAAAAGAGTCGCGACTTTCGACGCGTCGCTCTTTCTCTCTGCGACCAAGAACACATGACCACAGGGAGCGAGTCGCCGCTCGGCTCCGTCCACATGCTGCTCGTTGGAGGGAGAAATTACTGTTTATGTGTGTGAGTCTATTCCAAAGTGACTAACTGCTCACTCGTGTGTATGTACACTTTTGTAATTGAGATGTAATGTAAGGAAAAAGGTGATATATTTAATAAAAACATTAACCTCGGCCACGCCGCGTCCTTCTTTCACCCTTCGGGGTTTTTTTTTTGCTCGGCGCATCCGAAAACACGCGGGCCGTGACAGCTCAAGGCGAGGGTTGTGAAAGCTGCGAGCGCACCGCATTTTTCTATATTCAGAGTGTTTGTGAGCGGTGTTATCGCAGTCATCTAAAGTGGAGGTCCTGGGCTAACTTTAGCCCGCTCCCCTGGACATGCAGCAGCTCCCGCGCTGCCTTTTGACCCGCTCTCTGTTTGCCTTGGTCGGGCACAGGAATTCGCCTCAACCTCCCGTGCCCACTGCCAGCCTGCCTGGCACCACCAGATTTATTTTTATTCTTTACAAATTGAACCCTTGCTTTATCCTCATTCCAAGACTGAGGGGAGCCTGATTGCGTTCAAGGACTTGGACGGGGGGAGGATTTTCGGTGTCCCCTTCCAGAAATCAAGGCGGGACGCTTTATTGGCCGCCGATGACAAACGGGAGCTCCTGCAAGGGAAGAAAGTCTGCGCTTATTCATCTGTTGACTTCTCTTCGGTCTCGATATTCAGGCGAAACCTTGCAGAAAATAATCTCCGGTGGATTTCTGGACGTCGCAGGAATGAAGATGGAAAGGAAGTGACTGAGAAAGTGACTTTATAAACAAGACTTTAGCAACAGGGTTTGTTTTAATGCAGAGATCACAAATGTCCTGCTGCAGCCAGAAAACCTGCAGGAAGGAACAGAAAAAGAGGGGAGAGAGAAAGAGAGAGAGAAAGCAAGAGAGACAGAGACAGAGACAGAGACAGAGAGTGACAAAGGGAGAATGACAGAGTGAGAGAGAGAGAGAAAGAGAGAGAGAGAGAGTGACAAAGAGAGTGACAGAGAGAGAATGACAGAGTGAGAGAGAGAGAGAGAGAGAGACAGAGACGGAGAGTGACAAAGGGAGAATGACAAAGTGAGTGAGAGAGAGAGAGAGAGAGAGAGAGAGAGAGAGAGAGAGACAGAGAGAGAGACAGAGAGAGTCACAAAGAGAGTGACAAAGCGAGAGAGAGAGAGAGAGAGGGAGAGACAGAGAGACAGACAGACAGACAGACAGAGAGAGACAGAGAAAGAGGGAGGGAGGTAGAGACACAGAGAGAGACAGAGAGAGACAGAGAGAGAGAGACATCCATCTCAGAGTGAAATACAATGATGATTGTGATCCTCTCCCATCTTTACTGATCTGTTAATATGAGCGTAAATGATTATAAAATGATTATTATTGCTTTGTATCCAGCGATTTGAAGGTACATTTGACTTTTCTCATACCTGCTTCTATGTCTGCATCCTCCAAAGTAAAAGTACACACTTAATTCTGGCAAACACAAAAGAAAAACGCGACACGGCATCTTAAAATGTGTTCATTTTTTTATTTAAAAAAAGAGACATTAAATATTCAAATTATATCTTGAATCAAAATCATTTCCTTTATCAGAGAAAATAATAGCTGTGTGATTTTCTAGCTGAGTATCATGAAAAAGCTTGAAACTCTTTGAAAGGATAAACTCAAAAAGTGAACAACGTAATACAATTTTATTTTTTTTACCCGTGAAACAGAGAGAGTCTTCAGGGACCGGACAGAAAAAGCGGGCGGTGAAAGAGTGACGTGACAGAGGAGTGACCCTGGGCCGAGGCGGGATGTCTGGGTGTGCGCGGAGAGAAGTGACCTGGTGGGGGGTGAGACGTTTCACCGAAACCGAAGACGACCGGAGACCTGAGTGCCCGACTGACACGGAGTCGCCCGCGAAAAAGAGCGACTCGGAGCTTAGAAAATGACACTGAATGCAAAAAAAAAGAAAAAAAAGTACAGGTTCATTAAAAAATAAAACATTCATTAGTGATTATATTCCCCAAAAAATACACTGAATAATATAGACTTTGCTGTGCAATCGGTGAGTCACTGAATTGTTCATAAGAAAAACCTAGTTTGGATCAGCTTATAATCTTTCTTAGATAAATAATTTCTTACTTTAAGTACTGTACATGATGTCTAGTCAGACACATAGCTGGCCAGGAAATAATAATAATAATTATAATAATAATAATATATAAAAAGACACACTTACAAATATGAGGGAGGGAATAGCTTAAACATACTTGTGTGGAGGCTCCTCCCCCTTGACATCAAGTCTCTGCGTAAGATGGGATTTAGCACCAACAGGCTGGTTGTAAGTCGCTGCTGCTGTGTGTGTGTTGGAGGAGGTGTTCAGCCGATGCTACCGAGCTACTGGGCAGGCATTCTCTGTCGGCTGTTGCTCTCTCTCTCTCTCTCGCTCTCTCTCTCCCCCCTCCCCCCTCTCCCTCTCCCTCTCTCGCTCTCTCTCGCTCCACTTTTCAAGTCTTTTACACAGGATGCAGGAGCGCATCGGGCCGGAAGCTCCTCGGGGTGCTGGACCCCGACGCCTCCTTCCCCCGGACCCCCTGCCGCTTGTGTGAATGCATATTTGGTGCTGTGTCCACCTTGTGGAGATTTGTTGGCATACGATCATACGAGCAAATTTTTTTTTTATTATTATTATTATTATTTTTCAAAGAAACAAAAACAACAACAAGACGAGAGAAAAAAAATAGTTGCATTGAATGGAAAAACTTTCTGAGGGTGTTTTGCTAAAGTTTTGCTGTCAGATTTCCTGGTGTAGCTTCTCCTCCTCCTGCTCCTCCTTCTCCTCTTCCTCCTCCTCCTCCTCTTTCTTGGGTTATTATTGTTTTTCTTTCAATATCGCGCCGTTTCATCTGACATGACCTCGATGGAAAGGTATGCAGATGCAGATAGGTCCAATTGTCTTTAACTGCATGCATTGACGAGTAGCAGCGCAGCTAAAGTGCTTGAAGTGCTTGTGCTTGAAGCATAGAGGGCAGCTGGCACCTGCTGCGGGGTGAGGTGGGGGGGGGGCTCAAAGGTGGTGTTGGGGGAGGGGCGAGTCGGTCTCACCGGGCGCGCCCCGTTCAAACAAGCCTACACCAGGTTGAGGGGTGAGGAGAGGACGGGCGGGCAAGTGGGCGGGAAACGGAGGGCCGAGGGGGCGGGGCCAGGCACGAGAAACGGGACGGCGTTCAGGGAGGGAAGTGGCGGGAACGGCGAGACGGACGAAGGCCAAGAAACGAGCGGGCAGACGGACACGAGAGGAGGCGGGACCGGCGGGACGGGAGACGGGCTGGACTCGTCCCTCCGACGCCCGAAGGAACTCCACTGAAAAATCTGTCCAACATTCATGCGTTCATCGAGGGTGCTGATCCTAGTTTGCGTTGGGACTTACTCTCACGTCATTGCTCCTACATTTAAGCATCTTAAGGGACTTTTTGGAGTGACGACTCAAACCCGAAGGAAGCATCTCACAGAAGAAACCGTCCAAACCGACACCTGAATCAGGGAGCATCGCTTGTATTCACGCCAAGAACTTTGAACGGACAAAAGAGTCTCTGATCCTTCTGTGAAGATGAGCAGCTGTAGTTCTTCCTGATTTGTAGTTTGGAGGAGTTTGAAGAGAAAAATCTGGAACCTGACTGCAGCACCATCCACCTGCCTTCAGAAACGAAGCCTCCGACCTTTACGTTGACTGTTCAGCTTTCAGCTCGCAGTGAACACTGATAAATGTGTGACATGAAAAAGACGTTCAATAGCACATCAAGAACAAGGTTTGAGCTTTGTAGCTTGAAAAATGTGTTCTGAGTTGGCTTCTACTGACTGAACCGAACGAAAGTACCGTCTAAACGGCATCTATTCTTCAACTGACACAAAAACCGAACGACGGATTCTCCTGGCGAGTATTTTCCTCCGTAATCCTCCTTTCAGTCTTTCGGATTGTAGCTAAATGCGCCACTTCCACGCCACATTCTTGCGACCTCCGAGCGCTGACTCTCAGCCAGACGTCGCGCACCCGTGCATAGTTTTGCGAAGCCGGCAGGAAGCGAGGAGGAGGAGAAGGAGGAGGAGGAGGAGGAGGAGGAGGAGGAGGACGGCGCTGCAGGAGCGTCCTCGGCGTGTTTGCGCTCGGCTCTGGCAGCCCTGAAATCTTTCTACGGTAGCTGCGAACGGACTCTCCCGCTACAGCTGCTGTCCTCGACAAAAGTGCAAACCACAGATTCGTCGAGTCTGAACACTCGAAAGGCAGATTTTCTCAGTGGAGGTGGGGAGGACCGAGGAGGAGGCGGTGGGAGGGGAGGGGAGGGGAGGGGAGGGGAGGGGGAGGCGCGGCGAGGTGGGATTTAAGGCACTGTGACTGCTCTTCTCTGAGAGACGCAGCAGGGACAACGCGATGGGAAGGAAAAAGCCGTGCCGCCTCCAAATCTTCCAAATGGACCCTGAGCCAGAGAGTTTTGCTTATTTTCTGTGTTGTTTAATTGATGGGGGTGGGGGGGGTCTGGGGGGGGGTGCGGGGGTAGTACAGGGTGTTGGGGCTTGATGGGCAGCTTGTTGACCCCTCTAAAACTGAGCTTAGTCTGTACACAAACACTCGTCCCAGACACGCAGCGGCGCACACGTATGTTGAGCAGGCGCTCGTACCTTAACGCACACACACGGACTCACGTTTACACGCTCACAGAAAAGGTGTTGTTTTTCAAGGGGGGGAGGGGGGGGGGTCACAGTCACAAACAAGTCCTCCTTAAAGTGAGTGGAAAAGTCCCTCCTTACGCTCTTTCTCTAAGGTAATAGTGCAGATGATGGGATTCGCGCTTCCTCCTCCGCGTCCTGTCTCAGCTGAATCTTTCTCTTTTAAAGGTTTTTTTTTGAAGTAAGGATGGAGGCTCCCTCAGCACGCCGCGGAAAGCAGGGGATGGACCGGCGGCGGCGGTGGCGGCGGCGGTGGCTCCCCTCCCCCTCTGACAGAAAAAAAATGGGACCTGAAAAATCAAAAAAGGTCCAGAGTTCCTTCAAATGTTTACAGAAAACTACATGCAAGAGCAGAGTGGCCTCTCTCTCTCTCTTTCTTTCTCTCTCTTCCTTTGTCTCGGTCGTTCTTCCTCGTCCTCCTCATGCCGTTCTTTCTCTCCGTCCACTCGACGTCCCTCGCCGCGCCGTCCTTTCATTTGCTCTCCAGGTTGTAGCACTGCGTCTCGCCTCGCTCCCGCCCGTCGTACCCGGGGAGGGGCTGCCCGTATTTGTCCACGCACCAGCAGTAGCCCCGCCTCCGGCCTTTGGATGGACGGCACTGAGGGGCAAAAACAATGGGAGAGAAGTTAGCTGAATTTCTCTTTAATGTCGACCAGCTTTGGATCTTTTTCTGCCAACACCAAACTCCAAAGTGCTGCAACAGATAATTTCCCCATAAAGTAGAACGAAAACGAACAAACTATGTCACTTGCTCAAAGTCCTGGCTTAGTATTTTTTTCAGTTTTATTGCAGTAAATGAAATTTACACGGAATAACTGACAGTTTTCTTAAATTTTCAAAGAATTATTGTGACTTTAATTCAAAATTCAACAAGTTTCCGTCAACAAACGCAGTTCTGGCACCCAGGAATGAGGGTGAAGGTTCAGAGGAGTAAAACCCGGCAGGATGCTGTCGAGAAATTCACCTTCGGGTCCGATTTTAATGCCATGAAAACGTTTGAAAATTTACACTCGTGAAATACAGCAGGGGAGGAAAAAATGTGTTGGGTGGCTTCCCAGAAATAGAAGCAGAAAAAGCAGGTGAAAAGGTGAATGAGAGGATTTCTATTGTGCTCCAAAACGCACACACACACACACACACACTGTACTCGAATACTACTGCTGCCGTTTTAAAAATACTGATTGGGTTCACGGGTTCTCTGCTGCAGCGGAGCGCCGTGCAAAGATTACTGCGTCCAACCCTCGGCTCGCGCTGACTTCCATCTTTAGCTGCGACTTAAATACTGGAAAGCAGCGCGGGACTTATCGCCCCGAGACACACTGTGGAAACAGATTAGGGTTTCCACGGTGAGGAATTATTTATCAACAGCACCTTCCATGTGCGTGCGCGTATTAGAATAACACTCGGAGGCTTGGCTTTCAGAAGCGGGACGCCGGTCGGACGGCCAAGTCGTGCCTCAGCAGAACTCCGATAAGTACGGACGTCTCGCGGGGGGGGGGGGACCTCCGGCGCCGCGACGCGCCGCAGCGACGGCGACACAAAGCAGGCTGAAACGGCGGTTTTTCCGCGGACCCGAGCGGGATCAGGTGTCCACGTGAGCGGGCTTACTCCGCGCCCGCTCACCGCTGGGGGTACAAACGATGGAGAGAAAAAAAAAAAGCAGGTTTATTTCTGATGGAGGGGTGCAGCGAGTCAGCGGCGCTGCGACTGAGCGAGAGTGAAAGAGTGTGAAGGTAAACACAGAGTTGCTAAAATATTTGCCAAGGCCAGTTGGACGGCTGCAGGGAAACCAGCGCTGCTATTCTGGGAAGCTGGCAGACGCTCAAAATCATCTGGAGCTGATTATGGCCCGCATGCACACGAGGGGGGGGAGCGCACATAAACACACATCAGCAAACATGTAGGGCGCACACAAACAAGGGGGTGTATGTACTGTATGCATACATACCCCCCACCTGCTCGCGCACATGTACGCAGTAATATCAGATGTCCCGCGGGGGGGCCGGGCTTTGTAGAGTGGCAACTTTATGAGCTCCATTTGGAGTTCACATGAAACGCTACAATCAGACGAGCCAGGCGAAACGTTGGCTCGCAATGATCCTCCTCCCCCCTCCTCCTCTTCCTCCTCCTCCTCCCAGCTCCCATTGGGGGTGGCGGTTGGGTGGGAGTGGGGGTGGGGGTGGGGGGGGGGGTGACAGGGAAGTGAGGAGACGCAGACACGCCTGTCTGTCTGTCTGGCAAAGCAGCCGCTCAAGTGCGACACGCAAAACGTACAACGCGCAGCCAGTAAGTCAGCAATACTGTGTGTGTGTGTGTGTACAAATCACAACACAGAAGTGTGAAGTGTCGTCCAATGCTTCTTGACGAGAAGCCTAACTCACAACCTGCTGTAAAGGCAGAATAAATGCCGACAGGTGTCAGATTTGGTAAAACAAAGTTGGAAATTTGCGAGTCCTGGTGCGAGAGTTTGTCTGGAGGCGTTCAGCACTCGATTCCAGAGGTTGTAAACCCTCCATCTCCATCTTCTTTTATCAGTTTCTGTTTGTCTGATTGGTTCTTTGCCAAATTTCCCTCATTGCTGACGGTAAGGGACCAGCATAACTGGAGGATTCTCCTCTGACGGGTCCTAAAGTAGGTCTGAATCTTGCTGGTTGTCAGTTTCGTCCTCTGTGTTTCGGACCCCCCACAACAAAACCGAATCTTGCTCTGACATCAGCCTCAATAACTCCACCCAAACAGGTAAGGCTGCTGGCTTCCCTCATCGCTTCTCCACCCAGTAGTAACGGATCGGCGTTGGTCACGTTCAACGTAAAGACTTTAGATCTTTTAAACGTCTGTTTTTACCACTTGTTGAGGTAAAAACAACAAAAACGAGGATTCTCCTCTCAGTTTACAGCTACTACAGTTGCAGGATGGTAACGCAAAATCGTCCAAATGTAGAAACACTTTGGTGATTAAAGGAACGCGAACTCGTGTTCCAGCGCGGAGACGCTGCTCCTCTATCTGTAAATTATGCCTCCACCTCCCTAAGTGCATAATTTAAAAGTAATTAGAGTTGTGTAATTAGCCTGACAAATTGCTGAGATTAAAGGCTTTACTTTACGTCTTCATTACACTGAGTGGATCCACGGGTCTCAGCACGTTCGGTGCAGCAGCGTGGAAACGGAAAAGGAGGCGGAGACGAATCAGGAGAATATTTCATGGGTGTAGGAAGGAGATTCTCTCTTTATCTTTCTGTTCCATTCACATTTACATTTTTACTGTAATCTAAGAGAATCCATCGACTCTGTACTGGACTCTTTTATGGTTAAAATAGACAAAAAGTCAACAAGGAAATGAAAAACTTATCTGTAAGCAGGTCCTAAAACTAGCTTTTGAGGAACCCTAAAAAGAACGGATCGATGTAGAGGTTCTCGTGAAAATACACGCAACAGATTTCAGTTATATTGTTGTGTTCTATCACGTAAAGTAGCTTAAAAATCCAGCAGTAAGGACATCGGTGGTCTTCTCTTCTCTACGAGGTGGATGGAGATTAAGCTCCCTTTGTCGACTTGTTCAGCGCTCGCCGAGTTTGACCGCAGACGAACTTCAGGAGCCGGGATCGCTCTCAAGTTTGTTTCAATCGAACACACCCTGCCGAGCGCGAACACACCCTTGACTGTGAGGAATGAGGACTTGCCCCAAAGCCTTTTTCCCCCCCTCAGGATGAAAGAAAAGGGCTGTAATTTCTATACATCTTATCAGATGTTGAACGTAAAACACCCACAAATTAAATCCGGCGAATCCTCACTTCCACTTCACGCCGAGCCAAAACAAAACGCTCCCGATGCCTGGATACGGCGCTGCCAGCAGACAGACAGGCTCTGCAGTGTGACCAGGTGTCTGTTTCCGGCCGTCGTCGGCATCCACGTGCAGCCTGAGTGCACGATCAAAGGCAGCTTTATAGAGACAGAGGCCCATTAAAATACCTCACCAACAACTTCAGCAGCAGTGCGGGGGCGAGCACGCGGCCCAGAACACTCCCTGTTCCCACACGCCAACATCACCCAGGGATGCTTTCTGGCTGAGGCCGTTTTCCTCCCACCTACGGCACCTCCAGCCGTCCTCATCCCTCCGTCCCTCCTCCCTCCACCCCCCCTGAACTTCGCTCTGCCATCGTCTGCGGGCAGCTTCTATTTTGGCCAGCGGACGAGGCTGCGGAGAGGAGCTTAACATTGTGTTCCTCTGCCCTGGTTAATGATGATAGAGTCCTGCATGTGTCTGGTGTGTGTGTGTGTGTGTGTGTGTGTGTGTGTGTGTGTGTGTGTGTGCACGCGCGGCAGGGTTGAAAAGCCAAAGGAAAGGCGGAAGGGAGAGGAAGAGCAAAATGTGCATGTGTGCATTCCCCCTGTTGCTTGGCTACCTTTGAATTTCCGCTCAGTCTCTCTTTCATCTGTGAACTATTAGCAGTCATCTCAAGCGATCCTTTCTTTACTGCTTCAATACGAACACACACACCACTCTCATGCACATGCATGCACACGCACACACACGTCTGCACACACATGTGTTTTCTAGGACAAGGCGAGAGACATGTGAATGTCCCTTCAAGACTGAATGTCAGTCCAGCTTCTTAAATTTCTTGTGTCATTAACATTAAATGCAGCTCGTCACTGACTTCAGTTCCACTTTTTCTGCATGTTTTCTGCACTGAAACAGTGCAGTTACTTCTAAAGTAAGTAAAGCCAAATTGGTCTCATCACTGAGCACAGAAATTCAAACAATTCCTGCAAACAATTGACACCAAATACAAGATTAATATAACACGTTAAGTTCATGGGCGAATTATTTCCGACTGGTTTTCTGTCAACGACCTTAAATCACGTGACAGAAAACGGTGACAAAATTTGCGGACATTTTTATTGACGAACAAAATGACACTATAAACGTTTATTGGAAACGAAACCAATCAGAACTAATTATATTGTCCGGAAGGAAGGGGCCGATTGTGAGGTCAACCAATCAAAACGCTTTCCTTGCTTGAGTGGGCGGGACGATTGCGAATGCCATCCAATCGCAGCTCCACCTGGTTCGTTTAGATCACGGTTGACACGCGCGCGAGCTTGTCGGCAAGACGACGGTTAAAGCTTCACTTCATGCAAATTAACGTCAGCAAAAAACAAAAAATACGAGGAGCAGACGTGCGGACGCATTTTAAAGGTGACGTCTTAACAAAGTGTGAGTCACATCCATTCGCTGACACACGATACTGAAGGCATTATCGCAGGAGAGACGCTCGGTGGACCGTGTGGAATTACCGGAAGTTGCACGTCGAACCTGAGGCGGCGTTTCCTGTCGAGTCACCCTGAAAACTGTGGCTCGAAAAAGGTAGGCTCGAAGAAGCTGACGTTATTTCATGAGTCATGGGTGTAGGTCCAGTTAAAACACCGTAAATCGTCAGTAATAAGTGTAACAAAACTCACAGGTAGTGTTACACAACTTACAACGTATTTTTTCCCCTGATTTTCACATCTCGCTCTGATGACTCAGGGCTACATTCAGGTAGAGCAAGTTTAAAGCTAATTGTTATTTCTGTAAATTACTGTTTTGAGAGAAAATAAGGCAAGTAAATAGAGACAATACTCGGGATCAAGTAACAAGGAATATATGTGTCTGTGCTTAGTGCATAATCACATCTTTGACTTTGACATAACTGGTAATGAAAAAGCACACTTTATCCAGTTTGCACATTCATAATGCAACCTTTATGAGGTGTGCGTGGGGTGTATGAATGCTTGCTCTTGTATTGGGGGTCTTTTTAGCTATTAGCAGCGTTGAAGGGCTTCACGGACATTAAAAAGAGCCTGGTCTGACCACAGGGTAAACACTCGAAGGGCACTCCGTAGAGCGCATACCTTCGCCGCGACGCCTGCAGCGTGGCTCCTGGACGCACACGGGACTGTTTGATAGCGGTCGTCGTTCCTCTCCATTGCAACATGTTTTTGCAGGTGTATTGGTAGTAAATGAAGTACCTAAGAAGAATTAAGCTTGCTAATTGTTTGTTAAAAAAGAGTAAGACTGTTTACTGAATCTGGATTATTTTTCCAGGATGTACTTTTTGGACCAAAAGTACATTTTAAACTGCTGGAAGTTAAATGTAACGATGCTGTTATGTGTTCAGCTGAAATCGCATCCAGCATTATGTGGCTCCTGAGCTAAAACTGTGTCTAAAACAATGCAGTTTATAAGGCAGGATTGGTAATGAAATGTAAAGCCACTCATTCGGTCTCTCCTGCTGCTCTCAGCTGGAGCCAAGACCTTCGCTTTTACTGGCCGTAGAGGAGCGTTCAGGTGCTGCGCTGGCATTTCGCTCCGCTCTGTATATTATGCAACCGCCACAGCAAAAACAATGGCCCCAAGTGAAAAGGAAAGGAAGATGGATTATAAATCCAGGGAGGGAAAAGAGGCAGCGAGAGGGAGACAGAGTGAAAATAGCTGTCTGGGTCCCCGAAGGTTGGCCAGTTATTATAAAGCCATTGTGGTCGGTGTGTACGTTTCCACAGATCCTTTTGAGTCACGCTCAATAAGTCAGCTCTTATGGGACTGGCACTGTCAGGGCCGGGTGAGGGAGGAGGCAGGAGGGCACACAGGCACCTGGCTCACATCCTTAACCCGCGGCTGCTGCCTCCTCCTCTTCCTCGAAGCAGCACGCACAGAGGAAGACAGGCGCTGCTGTCCCATTCACAAACCCTCTGCGGGGTGATTCCTGGCCAAACAAGGAAGTAAAGGACAGGTGGGCGGAAGCGCAGGATGGACAGAATGATGGAGCGGGCAGGCCCGACAAAAGGCGGCTGGGCCACTGCAGGCAGGGCACAATGGGGGTAATGATGGGTGCGTGAGGCCGATGAATAAGAGTGAGAGAGACCTTCATGGGTGTAATGAGTGGGTCAGTGTTAGGAGTACACGGCCTGAGCTGATATACTGAGCCAATTCATATAACTGCTGCTAAAAATAAGCCTCTCTGCGCTGTAGCTGAGGTAGAGCCACACCGCTCGACTTCCCTTACAGGCCCGTGGCGCTCGAGTTACCACCAACGTACACAGAGAGCCACACGGACGCTGCTCGCGACTTCTTTTCAAGGCTGCTCCGATGATATCACGACTCTCCAAAGCATACAAAACATTACAAATAACTGTACGCATGAGAAAAAAACTGTGTTATTATCTCTCTCGAACGCTTTGACCATCCGTTCTTGACTTGACAAGCGAGGGATGCTTGGTACAACTCGATCAGTGTGACTGAAACGTGCATTAGTAACTTTTTTTGTTTATTTCTGCGTTAATACCCGAGGCAAAAGTCAGAAAGCGCTGAGCTACTTTTGACTGCGAGCCAACAGAGTCAGAGACCTCAGTGTTCACAGCTGTTCTAGAGATATGTGGTGCAGAAAAAAGGGTGTTCCTCGAGTGACTTTGGCCCTTGCGTATCTGACCATTTTAAAGAGACAGAAAGCAGCAAGGGAACAACGCACACATCGATGGGTTTCAGTGTCTTCATGCTCATACTGGGTTGACGTTTCGTCCACATGGACCTGGCATTTTTTGAAACACATCCCACAGTGGAGATGTGCCAAAATGCGTCGTTGTTGATAATGAAAACTCTGAAACGATGACATCTTTGGCAACGTTTTCTACGAGCTTAACAGCTGTTTCTCTTTTATATACGTAAACACTATTTTGTCCATTGCCTTTGGTGTTTTCAGCGGTTTTGTGTAGGCAGAAAGTTTTCCTGAAACTGTCTTCTTGGAAAGCTGTTTTGAAAGCTGCCTTTAACTTTGACTTATTTTTTACATCTTTGTCCCTATATAAAATATCTGGATTGACAGATCTTCTCTCGAGTGTAGTGTGAGGACAAGTTAGATTAAAGTCCGCAAGCTCCAGGTAAGACGTTTTTACTGTTTTTCCACATCAGCGCTCTGTATGACAGTCACAGAGGTGCGATTGGAGGCTCACTGTTGCTCCTCCGAGACAGTCGCAGAAGCGGAACAGTCACATCGTTCACCGTGAGCCCATTTATGGCCTGACTTCTGAGTCGCGCGACTCATTTACGAGCCGAGCCAGCGACAGATTTTGGTTGAACAGTGCAAAGATTAATCGCTTCTGTCGTGTCAGAATTTTGGTCACAAGTCAAATTCTTCTTCGTCACCTGTTTTCTTGGTGTTTTTTTCTGCATCCATGCAAGAAAGTCGAGTTATAGTAACACTGTCTGAAATGTCTTTACACTAAACTGCATGGTTAGATTAGAGTACCTCCCGCCCCCACAAAAGGCCTTTGAAAGCGACTTCCATCCAGATTGGTTTGGTTCCAAAAGCAGACGACTTAAACAAGCTGTCATCCTTTATGATCGTGTTGCAAAATCTCAGCCAGATTCAGTATAAATCTTTGGTTGAAGAGCAAAAAGTCAACTTTCATGCTCTTTGTCCCACTTTCAATTTTGCCCTAATTCCTGCAGATCTTTCGATAGACTAAAAAAAACAAACAAGGACACACAAATGGGACTTACAGCTGTTATTTTTGTTCCCGTTGATCCACGGTTCTTGGAAGTACATGGACAGAAAAGGTGTTAAGTCCCTGTTTAATTCCCGGTATGAAAGATGAAACCGAGCCACCTTCCAACAGTTCCGGAGAGTTTTGGTATTAAAAGGTCTCGGCTGGTTTATCGCTTTATCTGAGACGGCGAGCGTATCATGTGCACGGTTATACCTCTTTTTTTTCATCTGTTCAGCCCTCCATTACCTCCCTCCAGCTCCTCACCCATCCCCACATCCCTCCACTCCCCACCACCGCCACCACCTCCCCTCTTTTCACAGTATTGTCACTCTAGACGGTTCACACGGTCTCCTCACCGTGTTTCCGGTCATAAATCTCTGCTACACACCGTGAAGGCACATCCCCTCCAATGGGTTTTACACAACAGCCCACACCACACCGGGCCCTCGAAGAAAGAGAGAGACAACAAGAGCTGGCACACCGTGGCCTCTTCCTCTGCCCACCACACTCACACACACTCACACTCACAGACACACACACACACACAAACACACACACACACACACCGGAGACCAGAAGTGACACTTTTCCCGGTTGATATTTGTTGATGAAATCCAGGAAAAGAACAAGAATGAGTCTGAGCCTCATTAAAAAACAGTAAAAAAGCACAATTTCAGAACTCTGTGTGTGCGCGTGTGTCTGTGTGTGTGTCTGTGTGTGTGTGTGTGTGTGTGTGTGTAATGGACTCTGACTCATGATGCTTGTCGGGGGGGTGGGGGGGCTTTGGTGACTCATGAGTTTCTCAGAACGGCCATCAACTCGGTGAAATCCCTCCGATAAGAGTGTCGGGGAAAGCGGAGAGCGGTATTTATTTGACATGCTGTGCGTCCCGGCAGTGCCCCTCCTCCTCCTCCTCCTCCTCCTCCTCCTCCTCCTCCTCCTCCTCCTCCCATAATCTGCCACCCTTTTTCTCTCAGGTCAGCGCACCGTAGTCACTCCTCCGAATTCGAGCTTCCTCATTTACCCCCCCCCCCCCCTCGTCCTTTCAAAGCCAGCAGGCCATGGGTGGCCCCGCTCGGCGGCACCACGGGCAAGAAAAACTAAACCAGTGACGGCCTGTTTGTTTTTTTTTCACCTCACCAACAGCGCCCCACACACCTACACACCCTCACCAAAACTACCGCCATCAAACAAGCGCCATACATGCACTCCCCCCCTGCCGCCACATCGGCCGTGCCACACACATTCCCAGACCACATTCTTACATCCCTACCCCCCACACTCTCCCACACCGCACACCCACAAACACACCTGACCGACTTCATTTCCTGTGAGGCATGAGTCAGACGGCTGCAGTGCATTTACCGGAGTAATACATGGTTATTAGCCATTCTGATAATATAGTGTTGATGTGGCTGTCAAGGCAACCCGAGCTGCAAAAAAAGGGGGGATTGTGCATGTGTGGGTGGCTGGGATGAGCCTTTGAGGATTCTTTTGGAAGTGTTCAGGCATGCGGTGGGTCTATTTGAACGTCCGCAGGTGTGTGTGTGAGTGTGTGTGCGCGTGTGTGAAGAAAGAGAGGAGCTGAAACAGCAGGGAGAGCCATTCACCTGTTTTTTCTTGTAGAAGCCCTTCCTGTCACAGTTGGGTATGCGGAAGCCTCTCGGGTTGAGCACGTTGCTGATTTTGAGGCTGTTCAGGATGCTCTCCATCTCCCGACGACACGGCCCCTGGCAACGCGGCCAAACACAACACGGACGTCACACACTCGTGCAAACATATTTGCCGCTGTGAAGCACGTCAGAAGTCCCGAGTGAACGTCTCTGTCAACAAAAGTTCACCTTTCGAAACTTATGTCACTGGAACCACCCAGCAGCAACCAAGTCCGCAACGAAACAAAGGTTTATTTTTCTTCTTGTTATATCTAATTGATTCAAAATCTCTTGGAAGAAACTGGAAGTGTCCAGAACTTTCAGCCAACTTCATGAACTCCTGAATCTTCTTCATGCGATGAAACTCGTCGTAAGGTTTAGCTCAGGTCATCCTGAGCTGTTTACTGTCGTAGGATAACAGTGGCGTCAGATTTTTAATGCAGTGAGCATCTCTCTTCTTCACACTCCCCCTCACATCAGTGGTGTTCACACCCGGTCCTGAGGGGGTCGTAATCCGGCAGGTTTTTGAGTGTTAGTGTTAAAACACACCCGAATCTGATGTGCATGTCAACATGAAGCGCTGACAGCAAAACGACTCCTTCGATTCAGGGAGACAAGAAAGCTTGTTGTGGATTTGTTGAGTTTTCCTGCGAGAACCAGGTTAGGAAAGATAAACCACGGCTTTTCACATCGTGATTGTTCCTCCGAGTGCAGGAAGCGACACGTTTGCCACATACGACGTGCTGACAGGGAGGACCCTTTTAGCCAGCTGTGTGTAACTGAACCAGTGGTCCTGCAGGGCCATCTGATCAGTGGGTGGGGGCGAAACTTAACTTCACTCGCACAAGACGACAGATTTCGGATGTTTAAAGAAATTAAAGCTAATGTGCTTTTTGTTCCAGTTTATGTGAGAAAGTTTAACTTGTGAAAACTCAAACACTGATGTCAGTTCTTACACAGGAGAGACGATTTGCAGTTGATTCAAAATTTGGCCTTTTATGTGTGACCTGTTCTGTCACGTCAATCGTTGGTTTGTTCATTCAGTCAAACATTTTGTTTAAGGGGCCACATGAAGTTTGGTTCGATCCAAACTGGACTGGAACGCAAAGTAACCTGCTTGATAAATCAGAAATAGCAACAACTTCAATCATTCGTCTTCGTGCAGAAATATCAAAACTGAAAGTGTTTGACAAAGTCTGATAAATGTCGGACAAAGGCGTCACTTACATACTCGGTCTCCCTCTTGTTCTCCAGGGAGAAGTTGTGCACGTCCATGTTGGCGCCTCCGGACACCGACTCCACCTTGTAGCTCTGCGTCTTCTTGTTCTGATCCTTCTGGATCAGCGTGTTGTGCCTGCTGTCCATCGAGACCCGGCTGTGCCCGCCCTTCACCGTCACCACGCCCGGCAAGACCGTCATGGTCTGCGTGATGTTGGCGCAGTCCTCCACCTGGTTTCCAGCGTTTTCTGTCCAGGCAGAGGTAAGCAAACAACGAGACGATGTTTCATAATTACACGCCGATACAAGGTGCAGAAACAAGTTCCCATTTCCTGTCTTTTGATCTGTTTTCGCGGCGCTGACGGTCTGAAATCCTTTCAGACCTGAGATAGATTAGTCATAGATTCCTGAGCATGCTTCACTTGTGTAAATAGCCTTAGTGTTGGAGGTCTGAACAAACTACGGAAATTGTCAGTTTCTCCAACTCAACAAATGAAATCTGAAGCTCTGTTTAAACAATCTCGTGTTAATTTAGTCCAGGTTTGACATGTCTGAGCTAAACCTGGTGTGGAGAGGCCCTGCTAATGCTTGGCTGTTGGAATAATAGATTAAATAAAGGATTTACAACTACTGAAGCGATATTCTTTTGCTATGCAACAGAATCCGATGTTAATCATTAAAGTCCAACCATCATTTCAAAGGAAGTTTTAGCCTGTAAGTGCAGTTGAAGGCTGAGTTTCACGCTTGAAAGAAAGAGTGCTTTCATTGGATTTTAAAGATTTATTTGAGGGATTGGTTTGGAAAAGTCTGCCGATACAAGAGAACTGATAACGATGCATGTAAGATCAATACAATAGAAATCTATTTGCAGGAGTCAGGAATAGTTTCAGATAGAGGTGATGGTTTCATAGAGATTTTACACCAGGTAGGTGTCGTCATGAGTTAAACCTGACGGGCAGCAGTGCTGTAATTGCTCAGTTGTTGTATAACTGGAAGAAACCAGGGTGAATAGATTCCTTTTTTAGCCATTAGTGGAGCGTATATACTCAATAGCCTGTAAACTTTAACCCACAAGCCTCTTCTTTCATTATGAATGGGAAGAAAGCTTCAGCATTTGGCCTGCAAAATGGTTTAAAAGACGAGAAATTATTAGTTGCTGTTTCTCCTTCTCTTAATTTGGAAAGTTCTGAGCTGTGTAGGAAAGAAGTTCATTTAACAGAGACAGAGTAATGTTATTTTATTGCCCCGCAGGCTCTTTGGAGCCAGAAAAGAAGTTTGGCGATAAACAGAAACATGACGAGTTGTTATCCGCAGATTTCCACAGCGCGCAGACCAAAGAGATACAAGAGGAACTGGGAGTAAACAAGATGTTTTTGGGATGCTGAGAAGAAAATGTCGTGAATGTGTTTTTGTGTGTATGGCAGGGTGGAGTGGGGTGGGGTGGGGTGGTGCTGTGGGGGTGGGTGAGAGGAGGAGGAGGGGGCGGGTTAGAGCAGGTAAAGTGAAAGATGAGGGAGCAGATGTATTAATAGCTTGTGGTGCTGGCAAAGATTCCTGTCAAATCGTTAAAGACAGAGCAGCGCTGGGAGGACCATCTGACTGGGGGGGGGGGGTGGTTGGAGGGGGGCTTCAAATACTCCTCCCTAATATAGGAGAGGACCAAACTACCCACCACCACCATGTGCCACTCGGGCAACCACACCGCCACAGGGCCACAGTCAGAGGAGCAAAGGGAGCTCAGAGATGAGGTCCCATGAGGCAGAGGGACGGCGGGAACACACACACACACGCACACCCACATGCGCGCACACACACACACACACACACACACACACACACACACACACACACACACACACACACACACACACAC
>JASSRZ010000055.1:18898441-18909863 GCA_032164315.1 Malacoctenus gilli
ACACACACACACACACACACACACACACACACACACACACACACACACACACACACACACACACACACACCACACTTTTCCACATCTCGCACACCCTGAGCAGACTTGGTGATCTGGCACTTTGCATTGACCCCCCTTAACCCGCCGGCCCCCCCAACCCACGAGTCCCCACCGACAAGCATCCAGACCCCGTGTAACACCTCACACCCCCTCTCCTGTATGCCCCCCCCCACACACACACACTCGCACACACACCATCATCGACCTCACAGGTTTTCAAATTATTAGAAAGAAAATGTTCAGATTCTGCGGGCTCAGCTCGGCCCCCCCTGTCCGGCATATCCTCCTGTTCTGCAATAACAAACGCGAGAGGGGGGTACACACTGAGAAAATAAAGCAATCAGTATCGGCCATTGTGTGATTTCCACCACAGAAGCAGAAAAAGTGTTGAGACTGCATTATGAAAAACAAGCAGAGGGTAAGGAAACACCCCCAGAATAGCAAGAAAACGTCTCCAGCTAAGATTAGTTTTCTTATTACTTGACATTTTTTTTTCTCTCCTCCTGCATTTTTTCACGTCTGAGACATTCGGCTCGCTGACCTTTGGCTTGTTTATTGTCTGCCCGCTCTGTGCGAGGTGTGATTTACCTAAAGTGCCCTCGCAGTCTAAACTCGTTCAGCCCGAAAAAAAAAAAAAAAAAGTCGCTCTTTGTGTGATCGCAGCTCATTCCTGTTTGTTTTCGTCCGACTGTAACCGTGTCAGGGTTCACGGCGGCGTGTTTGTTATTGCCTGTCTGGCAGACGATGGCTCCTTAAAAAACATACAGTCGGGATCGACGCTTTGTCCTCCGGCGAAGCGTTTGCGCCGGTTGAAATCGGTCCAGCTCCTCCGCTCTGTTATCCCGCTTGGCTTTCACCGGGCAGAGGCAGGACGCGGCACCCTGGACAGGTTGCCGGTCCGACAGGGAAAACATCCAGACATGAATGCCCAGACTGGGGTGTCTTGTGCTCACTTGACCCCCCCCCCCCTCAGCTGTTTCCACCCCAGCTCAACGTTTAAAGGCAAATCAATGTTCAGATAGGGGGTCCAGGGTCTTTTTTCAGAGGCTTTCTTCAGGTAATAAAGGTCAGAAATCAACGACTTTTTCATCATCAATTGGTTTTAAACATATTTTTCTAATAATAAATGTTAGTTTCATTTCATATCATCATTGTATTCCCACTGTGGACGCCCAGAGGTCAAAGTGTAACGGTCAGGTTGGGCAGCTGATTGTCTGGCAGCTCACTTGAGATCTAACAACATGTGGTAAAAGTCAATAAATCACGACATGCTCTCGCATCCTCCTGATTTCAATTTTGATCCCAGTCGTTTTCTCGGGGGATGTTTTCCATATTAGCAGAAAAAAGTAGATAAAATCTTGTCAAATGTTGTCAAAGTGTTGGCACAAACAAGCGCGTCTGATTTCCCAAACCACATGTTCTCCTCGGAAAGCGGCAATCAGAGCGAGCAAGCGAGCGGGCGTTCGCCTCGTCTTCGCCCCGCATTTGCGCTCGATTGTCTCCCGGCCCGCAGGACGCCGATGTTCTCCTGGTATTAATCCCGCCTCCTTGAAGTGTCTCCGTCCTCGCCGGCATTCCTGCGTTACGATTCCCACAACGCGGCAGCGCATTTCGGGGCCATAAATCATTAATTGGAAGCACAAAGCCGGGTGACTGTCCTCAGTAACGTTGGCACAATGCACTTTATAATTTGAGGTTTTGTGGGAACGAACAGTTCTGGGCTGATTTATTTGTTTCCTTCCTCCGGGAGCGACTCAGGCAGAAAATTTCCTCTCCGTCAACATGTGCTGTCATCGTACGCGAGCTATAGCATCGGCGCGCGCTGACCACGTAATGTCCTGCATATAACTCCGTGCAGCAGGAGCCATTTTACACGCTCTGCGACGTATTTCATTCTGACAGGGCTCGCTCTTTGTGCTTTGCGGAGTTTTCATCGCAGAGGGCCGTTAACTCGCCGCTGAACTTGTTTTGATGTCACCAGTAAAAGTTCAAGCGTGTTTTCAGTCGACCTTCAAAACGATAAAAAATGATCGCAGACTCTTTTTTTTTCTTATCGTATTATCTGAAAAGGTTTCTCTGGCGTCTCAGAAGTGACTTTTCCTCCTTTTCTCTGCTCTCCATCATTGGAAGTTGAATAATTGGATTTGAAAAGATGATTGAACCAAACATGCAGTTTAGCTCTGGTTTTTCGACATCATTTCTGTGTTTGAACCAAAAAAGATCTCAATTTAAGTTCCGCTGACATTTTCCAGAGCCTCCAACCGCACCGCATCTCTGCGGATGGATCCAGTTGGCTTGTTATCACGCAGACAGCGAGCGATGGCTGAACCTCGACCTCGCTCGTAGATCACACGCGGTGACGTGCAGTCGAGAGCCTCAGACGATAACACGCGAGTCGACGTTCGGTTATTATTTTTGGTCCGACAACCTTTTTTTTTCTTTTTAGGCGAGGCTGCTTTGACATCAGGACAGTCTGGGGACGCAACTCAAATAGTTTCGCACCTTTGTTTAGTTTTGTTCGATTTCACGCTGGACTCTCGAAAGCGGGACGAAATCACATGATTGTCTGTGGCCTGAATTGAGCGTCGAACAAAAGGGGAACGAAGCATCAGGTCCCGGAGACTTCGACATGTTGCCATGGTTACATAGAGGCCTCGAGATGCGTCACGTGTCGCATACGCGCTCTAGTAAAGCTGGATGTTCCGTTGGCGTTCACACTGAGCGAGCTGAGACCCACGTTTTGAGCTTTCACACTGTCCCAGGAAAGGAACTACTGAGGTTCGAAAGATGAACAAAAAATATGAATTCAGAGTCACTAATTAACCCATCAAACAAGTTGGATTAAGGAGAAAATCCAGTTTGGCTCCGTTGACAGTGATGATCGTCTTTCAGTCCCAGTGAATGAGGTTTGACTCCCATCTTGTCCTTGTGTCGATGTTTCTTTGAGCAAGACGCAGAAGCTGAAACGTTGAGCATTAACGTTCACTAAAAGTAAAAGTTAATTTACCATTTACTGTTGGAAGAAAAGCAAACATGCAAACTCTGTGTCCTCCTGCTGTTGAGCAACACGACCGGCAGCTAAAGTTCTGTCCTGTGTTTCTATTTCTGAAGGAAAATAATGGAAAAAGTCCCGGGTTAATAACGCAGGCGACATGGATTGTTAAATAACGAGAGCCGTTTTTACTAGAAACGATTTCAATTATGGCCAGAAAAAACGAGATCGGAGCGGCAGTAAACAAAAAAACATTCGACTTCAAAAATGTAACTCATCCTCGTAAAAAGGCGGTGAAAACGACAAAGACGAAAACAGACTCGACCGCTAAAAGTTTCCCAAATATGCGATCGGCGCTCCTCCGCGTTCATCACATTCAAATTAGCTCCCGACTTCCACACATATTTGCCTTAAATATTTCCTTATGGCATTCAGCGAATTCCTCTGGGCAGGCAGGATTGAAATTAATTAAGCATTCCTCCACGCAGCCAAACGAATGCCTCCTCTTATCAACAGACTGCACTCCAACTTCATAAACATCCTTACAAGGCTGCCCAAATATTTGGAGATTGTCTGCTTTGTGTTGTCGCTGCTGTTATTGAGCCGCTCCGCCAGAACAGCCACTTTCAATCTGAACGCTCCTCTCTTTTTTGGGGGGGTTCCTTTCTTTATTCTTTCATGCAGTTGGGTCGCTTTCCCATCAGGAGAATGATTAACATGTAATTTTGTTGAATGATGTTGACTGTGGCTTACAGGCAAAAGGCATAAATAATGTCCGCTGCCAGCTCCGTGTTGAGGAAAATCATTTGGTGCTCCTTAACTCAGGCCGGGTGCTGACAGCGGCGACAGGCCTCGTCCGTCATGGGGGGAGCACGTAGATGGGCTAATGAAGCGGGGAGCGTTTGCTGCAGCCTGATAATTGCATCTGGGACGTTTTTGGGGGGCTTTCAAATGTCAAGACTGCAGCTTTTAGTGGGGTCTGGTGAACGAGTGAGAATGTAAGGATTACTTGCTGGATGTTGGGAGCCTGTTCCCGCCAGCATGATCAGAACTGAACATTACCGCTCGATGCCGCTGGCCCGTCCTCTGACTTCTGGTCGGGACGTTGGTCGGGACGTCGGATGCCAGTTACCCACGATGCCAACTTGGGTGGCAGAGATCTGCCGCTGCGGACCGCCGTCCTCCGTTGGACGGTTGTTTCGGGGGATGATGAAGCCCAGTTGGGGCTGATCTACTCCGTCACTGCTTCTTCTCTTCTGACTTGACTGATTTTCTTGGGACGACACGCGTCTCCTTCGTTTGTTCACACGCCAACGTCTTTAACGTTGCGATTGACACAGATAGATAATGGTAGAGCGCCGGAGTACGAAGCGACAACTCCAATTTGATCTCTTGAAAATGACCGTGTGGACACGAGAGCTTCACCGCTCCTTAGTTTGGGGAACCTTCAGCTGTCCACAAGAAAACCTACAAAGGTTTTTGTATTTTGTGTATCATAGGATAAAAAACAACACGCTCTTCGAGGCGTCTCTGTGTGGACGGGGCCTCAGTCTGAATTCCTCCCGAGGCTCACAGCCGAGTGAGAGCAGGTAAATTGCTCCGACTATACGGTCCCGTTTAGTTTTTATGTGTTTTCCAACATGCATAATCCTGAGATTTTCCACACAACAGCTCCGAGAGTGACTCAGGCATGTGCATTCTTGGAAAGCGCCGGCCTGACCATAGAATAAATGTACCAGAAATTAGAAGTGCGCTCGTTATAAGGTTTGTAAATTTTACTGCGCAGGTCTCGCTGCTGTAAAACAATGCCACCTTTTTTTATTCCGGAGACAATAGAGCAGCTTTTTTTCTATTTTTTTATTGCAACCTATTAAACGCCGCGCGTGCTTTTAAAACCAGCCGTTTCTTTATCGATTGTCGTAATGGGGCGGCTCGATGGGAACGAACTCTTCCTGTTGAATCTGTTTTCAATAAATTGATGGAATGAGCACGACCCGAGCGCGCTCTGTCACTGTCTGCGTGACACGATTGGAGGAACATCTGGAGGCAAGGAGAACGAGGCAGAAGGAGGAATGTGCGGAGCCAGAAAAGGTGAAGAAAGAGCCCCCCCCCGCGACCCCCCCCTGACCGCCCCAAAAAAAGTCAACCTCGCTGAGATTTTTTTAATAAAGGCAGCTGCATGTGGGAGGCGGCAGCGAGGTTAGGGTTCGAGCATGTGTTATGATGTGTTTGTGGTGAAGTCTGCTCGGTCGGCTGGACTTTTTCTGGGAGGGAGCGGCGGATTGGACGTGCGTGGCAGCTCTCGGCGGGGGGTCAGAGTCCTGCCCAGCAGAGGCACACGCTAATTGGTCAGGCAGGCAGTGTGGCACCTCGCGCTGATCTCCTGCCTGCAGGCCAGGTACGACTTACTTAGCAGCACATCGAGGAAAGATCAGAGTCATGTGCTCGCCGGCCGTCTTTGGGTCAGCGAGTCCTCCCGCCCCCGCCCCCGCCTCCTCCTCCTCCTCCTCCTTCGCCTCCCTGGCGGCAGCGGCGGAGGCGGCGGCTGCTTGGGGAAGCAGATACAAGGCGAGACAATCTCGCCTGGCACTCTCAGGTTGACCAACTCAAGTGACACTTTCCTGAGAGTAGGCCAATTCCAGGCTGCTAAGAGGATCAGTTTCCCCTTCCTGTCCTGACACACATACCCAGCTCGGGCCGCTCAGTCGCCGTCAGGCCTGCTGCCGGCCGGCAGCGGCGGCAGCCGCTTTGGAGCGCTCTGCCCGGCGCTCTCTAAAACCGACGCGGCCCTGCAGCACGGCCGGGATCAGCGAGCGTTGTGGAAAGACAAAGTCCTCGCTAAGAGGATTGAAATCTTAAACCCAACTCTCACACAGCCTGTGACCACAGGTAGGCAGCAGGCGAGGGCTGCCCCGCATGGCAGCACATGCAACGGCGTTCCAACTGGCGAGAATAGATCCGCGAGTGCGGCGGGATTAGGACGCGGGGAAGAGCGCAGCAAACGAAAAGGCAGGACTCAGCGGGGGAGGCAGCAGAACGAATGGCGACTAATCTTGGATTTTAGAGCGGCGCGGTTCAAGCTGAGCGCATCACATGTCGTGTGATGTCACCTCCGGAGGAGAGAGGTGGGCGGGGCGTCGCGGCTGACGGCTCCTCTTCGAAAAGTGAATGGACACCTGAGACGGACAAGAAGCGGACGCTGTTTCGTCAACCTGACAAATACCCTAGACTACAACTTCTGAGCGTCTCACTCTTTCGTGCTCTCGTTTACGCCCACTTTTTGAGGGTTAAGTCGACCCTCTCCGTTGCCTGTCAGGTCATGCGTCTCCCTGCATTTGTGCTGCGATGAACCGGCGAGCCGCTGCAGGCATGACTTTGATGGAGACAAACTTCTGTGCTTGAATCTCTCTGACCCGAAACAGCACGACGATGAACGCGCCCCGACCTTGAACTTTAAGGACATCGTGTAGGTACAAAATAGAAAAAAAAAACTGGCAGATGAATGAGTACATCTTATTGGCAGATTTCCAGTAAAGATCCACACTGACTTACTTTGATTCGAGACAGAACGGCGTGAAACGGCTGAAGCAAACAAACTTCTCGGTACAAAAGTGATTTTTCGTGAAAGGACCCTTTAAGGTGTTGTTACAAGGACGTGATGAAACGTGACAGGAGATTATGGACTTGAAATTACAGGATGAAAGCTCCGCGCGCCCCGATAAAGGGACAGGTGTTGGCGCCACTGCCAAACAGGCGAGCGCGCGCCTCTCTCGGGCTCCCCGCCTCGGTATATTTTGACACATGTTGGAGCCTGACCTGACACTGAGCAGGTGTGTGCCGGAGCGGGGCTAAAAGGCTACAGCGTGTCCCGCTCGCCGGCTGCAGAGTAGCTGCGGCGGCCGCGCTCGCACGCCTGACGGGCTGTTTGGATTGCGGGTGACTGATGAGGTCGCGATGCCGGAGCCCGTCGGCCGCAGCGCCGCTTGGCTGAGCGGCGCCCGCTCGGCCCTTAATGGATGGTTTCTGTGTTAAACATGCAGAGCGAGCGGCAGGTTGGTCCGGTCACCACGTCTCACATTTAAGATGATGTACGACACTCCGGCGATGCTGCTGGCACGCGGCTGCGGCTCGTATATGTTCCTGAAATATCAGAGTACAATGTCAAGAGTTTCACCGTGGCAACGCTACGTTTTCTTTAATTCATCAAAGCAACAAAAAAATAGAACGTTCCCGTTTAAAAGAGATGAAAGCGGTGAAACGGAGAACTTGATGTTAGAGAGCTTTTGTACACGTTGTCCTCAGTGTGCGTGTGTGCGAGATCAGTTTTTTTAAACACTCGCGGTGATTTTGAAACCCCCTCGCTGTGTCTCCTTGTAAATTTTTGGCAGTAAAAAACGACATCGTCTCTCTAATGTTCATTTGCTGAAATTGCCAAAATGCCCCTTTTTTCATTGATAATGTAGGAGAAGTCTCTTGTAATGGTTCTGCACTGAAGTGTCCTTTTCAGAGCTTGTTTCTCTTCCTTCTTCTTGTCTCTTGATGAGCTGACTTATGCGTGAATGTGCCATCTCAAGGCCTGATTGAAGTATTTCCGCACAGAAAACTTTTCTTGATACAGCTCCACTTTTATAGGAGATGTTTCGATAGCAGATACGATTCATTTTGGAGGAGACGAATGAATTTAAGCGAATGAAAACACAACATTTTCATGCGTGATTCGAGCTGCGTTTGCAGTTTGTCTTCAGGCTCCAAGTCCGATTTTATTCAGTTGTGGCGAAGCCCTGAAAAATGCATCATGCTTAGCTTTTGTGCGAGTGAGCTTACTGTATGTAAACAGCCACATCTATATATCGGTACACATCAGTGAGTCTGTAAAGGGCATGTCGAGCTCTGCAGATTGTCTTAAGTGAACAGAAAGAGTGACAGGGGCGTGGGCGGAGAAATTAATGGTTCCCGCTGCTTATCGCCGCTCAGAGGAGCTGCAGCGATGTGGTGGTGGCAGCGTCGGAGGGGGGGAGGTGGCAGTAAAAAGGTTGGTAAAGTAAATAAACTGCACTCCCTCTGTCAGCGGGAGAAAGAAAGAGAGAGCGAGAGAGAGAGAGAGAGAGAGAGAGAGAGAAGAATGAAACCTATCCCCCCCTCACCCACCCGGCAAGACCTTGAGAACAACACGATTCCCATCCAGCGGCAGATTAATCTCGTGTAACTCATGCACGGTCACATCCCGGTCCTCGTGCGCTGCTGGGAAGATTGCGTGGGAGTCCAGGAGGGGAGTAGGGGTGGGGTTGGGGGGGGGTGGTTGGGTGAGGCGGTGGACGACAGTGGGAAGAGGCTAAGGAGGGCCGAGTGCGTGCGTCCCATCGTTTGATTTGTGGGTGTGGGGGAGAACAATAATAAAAATGCCAAGAGTGAAACTAATATGACTGCTCGCAGCCTCCTGAAGGTTTTGTCTCCGCTGCTGCAGGAAGCTGACAGCACAGTCTGCAGCCGGCGCTCACACAAACCTGCGAGTGGAAAGAGCAACAAACACTCGACGTAAAACGCGAATCGAACCGTCGGCTTAATCGAGCTTGGATTGAAATCGCAAAAATATGTCATGCATTGTGAAGCGTCGTGTTTCACCGCAGCTTTTATCCCTCAAACTTTGGACTCTTTACTTAACCTACATCGTAAAAACTGAAGCAGACGCAAAATTTGGAGGGTCAGCGGGGTCTTTAAAAGCCAGAAGTGGAGGCTTGTTGCAGCGTTTCAACGACACGAAAGATCCGCCATCCAAAAATGCAGAAATCACACTTTTTTTTACATACATTTCCTCACATAACATCTTTTTTTTCGAATCTTTTCCTGCTTGAGGCCGTTATAACTCGATCTGCGTCTCTTCGGGTTGATCGTGGAAGTTGAATCTCTTCAGGTGAGGATTCTTTCCACAGTTTCAGCAAAGTAGAAAAGTCTGACACGAATTGTAAACAGACGTGCTCTGGATAACGTAGTCCGTTTCATCCCGGTATGAGCAGCATCTTGGCTGTTGTTTGTTTTTGACGGAGGCTCTCAACGGCTGCGTCGCAGCTCCAAGTTGTCTCGCGTCTCCTTTGCGATTTAATTTTCTCCAATTTAGCAGAACATCTTCAACAAACTGAAGCCATCAGAACGTCCCAGAGGAATAAGAAGGTGATTTAAAAAACAAAAGGTTCCAAACAAGTGCGGGTGATTCAGGGATCCAAACTTCAGGCTGTTTTCCTTCGCTCTTGAACGCCTCGTACACGTCGGATTCATATTTCCTGACCATATAGTCTAATGTACTTTTTCCGCGGCCTCCTGTGAAATTCCTCATGCCAACTTTATTTCTCACACAAAATATTTGGGAGCTACTTGACATAATGAAGAAGAGAAAGTGAGCGAAGAGCGAGGGACGAGGGGTGAAAGAAAGAAAAAAAACGCACGCCGTCGCCGTGCGCAAACGCAGACTGCTCGTGCACGCCAACATCCATACGGACACGCAAACACGCACATACGTCTCCTTTCTTAGAAAGCCACAAGTTTCTAATTATATCCTGGGTTTCAAATAAAAAGCGTTTACAGCCAGTTCGTTTGCGTAAATGCCATTCCTGTCTGTGTCGAGAGATGTACCCGTTTCTGACCTCAAAACAATAAATAGTTTATTGCTTTTATTTGTCGTGGCTTTATGTTGGATTGCCAAGACCTCAAAAGAATTGAGAGGGGAGGGAAAAAAAGCATATTCTTCCCCCCCCACTAATGACTGTGTGTGATTTACAGCGTCTGTCTTTGACATGGGGGTGTCTGTGCTCTAAGCCCAGCTTAATTAGGCCTCTGGAGCAGCGTGCGTCCCACAACACGTCGGACGCGAAACGCGGCGCTTTTCAAAACGAGTCAGTCGGGCAGTTTTGGGTTCGAAACCGGACAGCCGGTGCAGAGGGACGCTTGGAGCCCCCCCTGGCCTCCCTCTTAATGCAAGCCCAGAGGTCAATGATATCTGAAACAAGCAGAATGATCGGCTTTGGCGTACTTTCAGACCCCGATACAAGGCGGGGAAGAAAGAACATATAGATTGGCTCAGTGGGGCTCCAAAGAGTTGGTCAAGCATGAGCTGTTCCCTGCCGGGCGCAGAAAGAGCGGATTCCCCTCCCTCCTTCGTCCTCGCTGACCCTGAATGCTCACCCAGTGATTTTAACAGGTCACAAAGGAGCAGGAGTTCACACGTTTTCGACACCCCTCACCCCCTTCCCGCCGGCTCCTTCTCCTCTTCCTCGCGTCTCCTTGCCTTTGTCCACCTCCTCCTCCCCCCAGGCAGGAGAGAGAGCTCCAAACGAGACTCTGGAAGCCGAGACGTTGCCGTTTTGGGTCCCCGTCAAGTGATTTCTAATGACACACTGCTCCGGTCTCTACAACATGTATTTTAGAGTAAATGAATCAGGCAGTACATGGCCTCATTAAGTTGAAAGTGCCGCTTCAGGCCGCAAAAGTACATGGTGCGCCCAAGCCGCGGCGTTCACACCGAGAGGCAGGCGGAGCTGCGACTCGGGAACCGTCGGATGGGAACCGTCTGCGTGTTTTTGGAGAGAGCGCCCGTGGAAGCGGCTTTCAGGAAACGTTGAGCAACGTCGCAGCTTGTAGAGAAATCACGGTGGATTTACACTCTATTTTCCTCGTCTGTTTCTGAGCTGCGTTCAAGAGCTCCAAATCCCATCCAGACATCAGCTGTTTGTGTGACAAACCAGAGCACCTCGACTTGATTTGTTTGGGTTCTGTTGCAACAAGTGCACAGTCCCGTTGAGCCGAGGTTGTAAAAAGGCCACGAAAGTCTTGGAAAAGTAACAAAGTTCCAGAAAAAAACAAAATTTTTCGCGTCTGCTTTCGATTCGGAATTGACGGATTGTTTTGTAAATGTTTTATATCTCCACATTTTCAGCTGTTATTCAAACCGTCAATAAAAAACAACACATTTCCACCAACATACAGTAGCGGGACCTTTCCAAGGGGGTCCGGAAAACCAGGACTCGAGCTGTGCAACAGCAGCACAGGTCCAGCATTTGGTATCCTTGATTATCTGCAGACTCGGAAAAATCCCCCCCCTGTGCTGGAAGTGTAGTCTCAAGCACAGTTTGGCCGAATAATGCAGCACAAATTGCTCGACGTGTCATGTGACGAGTACGGCTTAAGGTTATAGTTTGGGTTTGGCGAGTGGTTGTTACAACTGAGCTTAAGCTAAGTCTGCCGGAATTAATAAAAAGTGAGTGAAAAGCTCATAAAAACAAAGCAATTTGCGTGTGCGTGAGTGCGTGCGCGTGTGTGTGTGTGTGTGTGTGTGTGTGTGTGTGTGTGTGTGTGTGTGTGTGTGTGTGTGTGTGTGTG
>JASSRZ010000055.1:18916201-18926418 GCA_032164315.1 Malacoctenus gilli
GTCTATGTTTAGACAGGATAGAGTTCTCCAGGGCCAACATGGATAAAGCTCGCTTGCTCGCTCGCTCGCTCTCTCACTCTCGCTCTCTGTCACTCTTTCACTTTTTCACTGTCTCATGCTCAGCAGCATCCCTTCCGATCAAATGTGACATCCCCCTCACCCATTCATCCCGTCTTGCTCTCCTCTCTGCTTCCACCCATCCCCCCCTCGCGCCCGCCGCCCTTTTCAATCCGTCTTTTTCTCCGGCTCCCTCCTGCCTCCACATCTATTGCTGGTTTCATTCCCTCTGCCGTCTCTCTCTCCGAGTCCAGTATTTCCATATAGGCGCCGAGTCTGGGAGCTTTAAACGACCCTCTGAAGTGAAGCAGTGAATCTTAAGAGCCCGCCAACATGTGGACGAGTGAATTGTTGGTTTATGTAAAAGCAGTGAGGTCACGGCAGATCATTTGTTTTTTGATTTCTTTGGAGGTTTTTTCAAGTTTCAACAGGAAAGTACATTTTTAAAGGCTTGTTGAACCCAGAGTCTAAACTGGAAGCAGTTTTAGGCATATTGTATATTTTAGTGATGTATTTTTAAGGATCCATCAGTCAGTTTTCTTTGGGGGGGGCAGCGAAGACATCCAGACTGACTGGCTTTTCCTCCAGCTCTTCTCGGGGGAACCCCATGTTGTCGGGCCAGTGCGGTGATCAGCTTTCTCCGGTATATCCTGGTGTCTTCCCAGTCAAACCTCCCCTTTGAAGCGGTCAGGAGGCTCCTCTCAAGGAGCAGCGACTCTACCTCGAGCTCCTCCCAGATAAAGAATCTCCAGACTGGACAAATTCCACAAACTTTAATCCGAAACTGTCTTATTTCTGTCTCTGTTTCACCGCCACATGGCGATACTTTTGGATTACGTTAAAAAACCTGATACATCAACATCATCCACCGTTTTTTTCAGTGTGTTTACATCAAACCAAATCTTCTGGGTTCAGGTCAAAGGCGGCCGAATTGATGACAGATGTTTTTCCACGCCGGGCACTCAGACACAGTAAATATACTTAAAGTTAAATGTACTTCTGAGGTAGACTTGTTGCTCGTTTGAGTGTGTTGACGTTCAGTTGACATGAGAGAAACGGCGCCGTGAGGTTTTGACTGGATGTGACCACCAAGCCGTGAACCTGTGAGTGGCTCGCTCGGTAAACAATGGGAGGTGAAGTGTGTCGCCATTGGGGCTTTTTTTTCCCTCCTTCGGTAGCGCCAGCCGATGTTTGGACCAACACGAGTGTTTTGTCCAAACACGGCCTCTTTAATTTCATTGAGGCAGCGGGGGTCCGGACACACGGCGCTCCGGCCCAAAGCGTTCATTGTTGTCCGGCAAACGAGAAAGGAAGGAAAGGAAAAAAAACAAAAAAACTGGGTTAACTTTAGCCGCACCGCAAGTAAAAGTTTGAGGACGATTGCATGGCGGCGGCCAATCGGAGGAGCCGGCGCGCATTCCTGGGAGGCCGTTTCCTCACGATCTGCTGCCAGCGAGCACAAAATCCAACGCCGGTCTGGTGGTTTCGCCACCAGATCTGCAGTGATCTCATCTTCTGGTGAGCCGGTCACATCCTGGGTCGTATCGGCACTAATCTCCACATCTCCAGCTTGCAGCAACAAGCCCCCTCAACTCAAACAACCTCTGGGATATTTTTACTTTATTTGTTATTTTTAGATGCCAAACTATTCACATGACTCAGGGATATGTGGGCGGAGGTCGTCGCGCTCCGAGCAAAGTTTGTGTTGTTGCTACACGGAGGAGATTGATCACGTATGACCGGGCTGACGCAGAGCGACGTCAAAGGTAGCGGCCGAACATATTTTTTCTTTAAAGGTTGAAATTAGTCACTTGAAGGCTCAGCTTCTGCCAGGGCAGAGGTGGGACCTCAGTCATCCTGGGGGGCTGGGGGGCTGCGGGGCTGGGGGGGGGGCTGCTTCACCCACTCCACCCCCACCCCCTCCTAAAATCCAAACATTCACCCTAAACAAACCATCTTCTTACAAACTATGATGAAAAGAATACAGCAAAGTATCGTTTTCGACGCTGTTTCGTAAAACAACAAAAATCAGAAGTGCGACCGCGTCAAAGTGCCTGAAAATGAAAAATAAAGTCGTGAAACAGCCTGAAATTAATAAATACAACTGAAGTAAATAATAAACAAATAAATCAACAATCAAAGCTGAAGTTACAATACATGGTGTGATATGTTTTTCCTTCGTTTGTGCTCATAACATTCATGTGTCGCTCCTTTATGTAAAGGTGTTTTCATTTACATAGCACACACACAGAGCCACGCACACACACATTCATGCACGCATGCAGCGACAGATAAACTGACAACCACACTCGGGGATATAGATGTATCACACACACACACTGTAACACACACCCTTCCCAGTGAGTGCAGTCCTGCAGGCCTGACATTCTGGGAGTGTCTCCAGTCCCTGGACTCCTCTCTCTGTCAGCAGCGGCTGAATTTACCCTGTTACATTTACAACGGAAACAAAAACATGGCCTTGGGACTTGGTGGCAGTATATAACACACACACACACACACACACACACACGAGCATACACACGAGCATACACACACACACTTGCAGGAGGAAGCGTGTTTCTTGTGTGTTTGCCTTTTTTTGCGTGTGCATGTTTATAGGTGTGTGTAAATTAGTGTGAAAACGACAAAGCAGGAGTTATCTGTTATTCATGAAAACGTCACGCAGACACAAACAGATGTAGGTCAGGCAACGAGAGGAGACACCGACCAAAAATGGACAAAGCAAACAACGGAGAACAGGAGAAGCGGGGAAAAAAGAGCCAATATTCCCAACATAAAGCAGCAGGGGAGGACTACACGATACGCGTTGCCGTGTTATGAGTCCCCCGAGTTTCAAACAGGAGGTGAAAAAGACCAAATAAGCTCACTGACAGTTCGCGTCTTTGCCTGAACAAAGGAACGTCTTTAATGCAGTGAAACGGGAGCGTCGGAGCTGCGTGTCCTTATAAGGTGCAGCGCTGCACCCGGGCTCCGGTCTGCAGGGGTGTGGCGGCGTTTATCAGCTTGTGTTTCAGCAAAAAATAACAACTTTTCTGACTCCTAGTCACAAACTTGGTGACATCAGTCTTGTAAATTAAAAAAAAAGACAAAAAAAAGCCCCCAGACTTTAATGACTCATGACTTCACCCGGTCACGAGTCCCATGACTGGAAGGAGGCGACGGGCTTTCCAAAAGCCCAAAGAGGAGGAATCTTGGCTGGAGCTCAGACGCCGACGAGCCAGCGGTCAGCGGAGGCACCGAGTCAGCGATCGCTCCGATAAGGGGAAACAAGCCGCCATGTCGAATATACACGGCGGAAATTGAACACATTCGTGTCCTCTGATAGTGGATTTGGCATCTGCTTTCACTCATTTTGTACAACGAGAAGAAGCGTTGAGTTTCTTCGCGTCCGGTTGTTGTTTCCAAACGGCTGGTTGGGGATCCACGGACGGGTCGTCGCAGATTTTATTTGGTTCCCAGCATAAGAGGAAAACAAAAAGGCGGAATTTCTTTCAGGTTGCTATTCAAGATCTAAATCTGCACTTCAACTCTGAGCCACAAGAAGGCGCTCACTGGTAGTTTTACCACACTTTTAAACTCCACCCATATGCATTCGTATTGGTGTTGGTAAATAACAGCATTAGCATTAGCCGAAGCCCTTTTCTTCAGTATCAAGCTGCGTATTTTTCTTCACTGCTGCTAATTCACTAAACTCCTGTTTACTGTGGGGAAGCTTCTTTCTTGTGTCCATCTGTTCTCATCCTTTTTTACTCTTTTCTTTTTCTTTTACTCCTTTTTTTTCGCTTTTATCACTTTATTTTGTTTGGTCCATCGTCTGATGTTTGGTCTATTTTTTGCTCTGTATTTCTTTATCTTTTCATTGATATATTTGTGTGCGTGCGTGCGTGCGCGTGTGCTGGCGTCTGGCGGGACAGCCAGCGCCTCGGCGCTCGGCGGCCCCGCTGGGCCGAGCAGCTGAATAAGCTCATTGTCGGCCTGTGGAGAGTGCAGGTGCACCTCTTCTTCTTCACCTTCGACCCTCGGCCCTCGACCCCACAAAGCCTTTTGTGAACTCTATTTACTGGCGACTCCAATGAAACTGCAGTCCATTACCAACATCTCCTCTCTCCCTTTCTCTCCCCATTTTCTACTCCTCTCAAGAAACCAATTAGCGACAATACAAGTAGGTTAGACTCTCTATTCAAAGTGGGCATTGTTTAGCACAATACCAGGAAGCATTGTGAGCTAAAAATTAGTGGCAATGGGGCAGTGTAGAGTGTCACTGACATTGTTGGGAGCCGCACAAGGCTGGGTTTGTTCCCAAAGAGGGAGTTAGACAGGGGTGGAGGACGAGAACGGAGGGGTTCCCAGGTGCTGAATTAGCCCAAACTCAGCCCATGTGTCCCAGTCACACAAGACGCTTATCAGCGGCGGGACTCAGGATACAGGATACAGGAATGTGTCCCCGAGAGGGTGTGTTGTTTTCTGTGGGTGTAGATGTTTATGTTGGAGGTAATCCTACCTGGACGGGATTGTGTGTGTGCGTGCGCGAGCGTGCATTCCTGTAGTTTTACAGTTGAATGAGCGCTTCAGCCCAAGTGCGTGAACGCGCATCGAGTTACCTGTTTTTCCTTCATTGTTTGTTTTCTAAAAGGCAGAGAAAAGAGGAGGTGTCGGCTCAGGGTCTTCCCTCGACCTCTCCGCCCCCGGGGTCGGGACCCCCGGGTCATTAGCCCATGCTAATGCTAACAGCGGGGCCGGTCGCCACGTGAGCGGATTTTTCCCCCGCAAAGGGGCGAGTGACTCGGTGGCGGAAGGTCACGACCAGAAGGTCAAGGGTTCAGCCATCATTGTTTATCTTGCTCCCCGCACGCCTTCCTCCCCCACTCGACACCCCGAACACACCCCCGAACACACCCCCAAGACACACACACACACACACACACACACACTCTTTGCAGAATGACATCACCACAGACAGGGGGAGGAGGAGGAGGAGAAGAAGAGGCGCGAGGGGGGGGAGGGCCAGACGGCAGCGAGAGCGAGCGCTGACAGCTGACACTGGCTGAGCCGGGCCTGAATGCTCACCTCTGTTCAGTAATGAGAAAAGTAAGACAACCGTGAGGGTTCATCGCTTCTGTCTGACACAATTAACTGTTCCAGGTACAAAGCGAGAGGCCGGCGGGAGACGAGCGCTAAATCCAGTCGCCCGGCATCGGACGTTGTGACACAAATTAGCCACTTCGGGAGCACATCTGGTGAAGCTCGGTAAACTTTCCGCAGCAGCCAAGTGCAGGACGGGGACACAGTTGCCCCTGTAGAGCGCGGGCTTTGATCAGGGTCACGCCTGCCCCCCCCCACAAGGCCGGGTTATTAAGTTAGCTGGGTAAAGGAACCCAGTTAAACCAGGAGCGGCTTTTTTTTTCTCCCCCACATCAGAGAAACCAGAATCTGAGGAGGTTTTGTCGTTCGTCCCGATAATCGAGTGATCCCGAGTCCTAAATTTAGTCTCGTTTCTGACATGTAATCCAATCGCTGGATTATTCTGGGTGACCCAACATCCTGTAACACTGATGCTTTAAAGGAATAATCGAGTCACTCTGCACCAAACTGTACATTTGATTGTTTTCTGAGGTCGCGCCAGGAAAGTCCTGGAGCCGAGAGCGCGGTGGGACGAAGCCGAGCTCAGAGAAGCTTCAAGATTCAGGTCACGGAGTCGAAACATCTGGAACACGACGAATCAGTGACACAGTGTGAAAAGCTCCTTCACAGATTTAGCATTAATCCACTGACTGGTGGTCATGTTATCACCAGACACTGTATGATAGAGGCAGAGGAACAAGAGTCCTGATATATTGTTCATCTTTCAAGCATCAAGAATGAGCATCAGGGTCTGAGATCTCAATGTTACGGCTTGTCGAAGGGTCAAATTCCGCTCTGCAGAAATTATTAATCATCTTACTTCTTTGCATCCTTTAAAGGAAGCGTTTGAAGGCCATTTCAAGGGTTGACGAGACGTTCTGACTTCGTCGAATGCTTTCTCGCTTTCCAAGAGGAAGGGAGATTCAGCAGGTGTTTCTTTTTACAACCTCGGAATAAACATTCATCCTCTCAGCCTGAACCGGAAACAGAAAGACACTTGTTGCTATCCGTGAGGATTTAAACCAACATGTGTGAGTTCACTGCTGCTGACTGAACAGTTGATGCCCACTTTGATTCGGGGGGGGGGGGCACACACTCCCTCTATTTCTCCTGCTATTTCTGTGCGGCCTTCTCGTTTCCCTTCGCACCCTTCGCCATCCTCGTCTCCGCTCAGGAATGTTTGTTTCTTCTCGAATCATTTCATGAATGGATCACAAAACGTTGGGTTGGACTGTGAACGCCGGGGCTCCTTTTGAAGCTCTGTGTGTGAAATGTGGGTCATGGCATCCGAAAAACTCATGAGGTAAAAGTACTGCGTGGGAATACTAATCAGGCAAAAGAGAGAGAGAGAGAGAGAAAGAGAGAGAGAGAGAGAAGGAGGGAAGGAAAGATGGATGCATGGAGCCAAACAGGACTGGCAGCATGTGTCTCTGTCTCCACGGGAGACTCCCTCAAACTCGCCACTCCATTTCCCACAATCGGTGAAGTTTTGACTCGTGCAGGAAATAAAAGGCAGGAAATAAAAGAGGAGACGAGCGGGAATGACGGTGAAACTGAAGCTGGGGGGGAAAAAAATAGCAGAAACGTGAATCAGAGGTACGTCAGCTCTGAAGGAACGCGGCGGAGCGAGGCAGGAAGTGGCACAAAGAGACGCACAAAGACAACGCCACACAGACCTCTTTCACTGACACAGACAGACACTAACGCTCGTGTCTCATCTCAGCGCCCGTTCACAGCGTGGCGCTTCCTGCAGTAATTATGGAGGCCTGTGATCACTGATAGTTACAGTTACTCATGTTCCTTTGGGCTCAATACACCAGCTGTTGCAGAGCTGCTGTCTCTCTGACACTTTGCTTTAGCCAAAGTTGCTGTCTCCTATGGATAACAGCTATGTTGCTATTTCATTGGACTTTTGTTTACTAGAAAAACTGAACTGAACAACATGAATGATGTCCCAAAAAAGTAGCATTAGCTAAAGTGAGCATTAGTCGTGTTACGATTTCACTCCACTCCTGTTTACCAGAGGAACTGAACTGAACTTGTAGTACAGAGTGAAGGATGTCTGTCTGAAAGTAGCTTTCGCCTGTTTCTGGAGCAGCTTTGATTAGCATTAGCAGCCTAAAATGAAGGTCATTGTCTCCAACACTGTGTCTTTTTCTCCCCTTGTGAGGCTTTAAAACAAATCTGGTTTGAGTCATTTGTGAAAACAAGGTTTCGTTCTTCCACGATTTTGTTTTGTTTCCACCAACAAATGAGAACAGCGACTTCTTTTTTCTAAACAAATACTTTTCCCGCCCGTTAGTCGCTTACTTCATCCGTCTGCGATTCGGCGCTAAACAGGTAGCAGCAAGTGTGTTTATTGGAGCTCAAATGCCGAAACCAGAAGACAAAACAGGTGAGACAAAACCAGGAGAGTTCCTCTGCGGGCCGTAAAAGTAAACGACGAGCTTGTAAATGCTGGATTGCTTCAAATTCGGCAGTCATTTCAGAACTTTTTCACTTTATCTGCAGGACTAGTTTGACTCGGTAAGAAACAGTTTGATTTTTGGCACCGTAAACCTTGAATTCTCAGCCTGGTGGCAAATTTCAGCTCACATTTTTCTCAGGCTCGTAATGTTGAGACCAATTATGATTGCGAGATGATTCAAAAGCTACTAGAAAACTGAGAAATTTCACTTTTTTTCACATTTGTAATCATCAAAGTGGCCTCTAGGGACACTGTCCAATAACAAGAGTCACCCATTCATTTCTCAAAAACACAACAATATGAGAAAACTTTAATTAAAGATGAACTTTTAAGAAAAACCTGCACAAGCTCCCTCTCTCTTTGCACACTTCCCTGAAGCGCTACGACCATAAATTCAGATTAACCAGAAATGGCCCGAGTACAAACTGTGGCCACAAGTTGAAATTCACATTTCACTAAGCAGCTTTCTGTGTCGGCGCCCCGTTTTCCGTCAGCTGAACGCACTCTGAATCAGCAAAAGTGAGTCATTGCATTTAATTAGTGATGCAATGGCATGAGAGCCTGCGCACACACACTCACACACTCACACATACGCACATAATCCCTCCCTCATTAGGTGTATTGTGGGGATGCTGATGTAATGCAAGTTAATCTGTTGGCCTCTGGTTGGCTCGGCGGCCCAGCGGGAGCTCTTTGTGTGGGACATTACCCCGGCCCCGCCCCCTGGAGACAGGTTCATTAAGACTGACGCTGATACCCAAGTACCCAGACCTTTTGTGTGCGTGTGTGTGTGTGTGCGCGTGTGTGCGTGCAGTTGTGTGTGTGTGAAATGCTGTGTTTCACTACGTGACAATGCAATGACAGCCATAAAGCCACTGTTTTCCCAGCATGTGCCGGAGAGCACGTAGGCCAGAAACTTTGATGAGCGTGAAAATGCATGAAAGAAAGTGTGTGTGTGTGTGTGTGTGTGTGTGTGTGTGTGCGTGCGTGCGTGCGTGCGTGCGTACGTGTGTGTGTGTGAACATGGAGAAAGCGTGCCACACTCGCAAAATTCTGACATTTTGATGTCTCTCTGTGATTTGAGCCATAACTTGTTCGTTTTATGTTGAAGCATAAATCTGCTGCAGTTTAACTCATCTGTAGTCAGAAGTATTGAGATGTTTGATTTATTAATTGACCAGAAAACACACAAAAAAGGCCCGTTTGGCTCCCGTGGAAGGAGGTGGCAGTGATGACTGGTCTCCTCCTGCTGAAGGAAACGTCTTTAATTATTCAGAACAATTTTGTCTTTTTCTCTGTATGAACAATTTATTGGTTCAAGATGATTTTCCACTTCTGTTTTCATTCCACAACCATGAATGACAACGACTGGTAGAAAAACACGAGGCGCAGTCGACAACTTGGAGACTTGCGTCCTGGATTTACGGACTCTCCGAATCCTTTTTTAGCTGTGTTGGAAAGCGCTTTCGAGGCCCCGTCCTTACCGGCAAGTTTCCAAGGACCTGAAGGGGGAAACATGCAAACTCGTAGAGTTTAGAGCAAAGCGAGGAATTGAGCCTGGACCCTCTGTGTGAGGCAACAACAGTGCTCCACTGCTCCACTTTCACAAATTGGATGTATATCGTTTATCTTCACTCTTTCTTCTGTGGCAAACATGGAGTTTCTTCTTCAGTTTGACCCTCGAAGGTCTGAAACGTGCCGAGATTTTAAAAGAAAGCAATAATTGATACTCATCTTTTCATGTCGTCGCGTTGCTCAAACTTAAAGCAACTTGACGTGTCTCAGAAACTCCACCTGCCCTGAACGCAGCGTCCCGCCGTACCGGATGATAAAACCGACCCCGTCGTAAACGGGAGGTCCGGGACGGCGTTGTTAGCACGGATAGCGCCTCTTAAAGCCTTAATAATGACAGGTGGGGACGACGAGAAGACGGGAGCGTAAAGTCGTCGCACGAAGTTTAATCGAGTTTTATCCCACAAACTTTGATAAAAGTATAAAACCTCGTTTCTACAAACTTTACGATCCTAATCGCATCAAACATACATTTCATATTTTCATTAGAAGGTCACTGTTTCACCTAACTCCTCCTCAAAATTGTCTGTCTCCCAAAGTTGTTTCAGTGGTTACTATTCTACCAAACTCCTGTTTACCGAAGGAGGAGCGTTTTAGTAACTGGGAGTTTGACAACATCGTGAGAGCTGTTTCGATGCTGTTTCTTCGATCCAGATCGTAGAGCATCTTCCTCCCACTGATCGGTGATCATTAGTCAGATCTGCAGTGCAGGCGCTATTGCTGTGTGTGCATTATTAGGCATCTTTTTTGAGGGGGATGATGAGCATGAATGCAGCAGCTGGTTGTGATTAGAGTCGCTAATCTGTCGATGAAACATCCAAAGACAATAAAACGGGCTTTTCTGTGTCAGTTCAGCTCCTGTAGATTAAAAATAGGAGCCGGATTATTTGTGGGCTGGTCTGGCTTTTTCTGTGTGTGTGTGTGTGTGTGTGTGTGTGTGTGTGTGTGTGTGTGTGTGTGTGTGTGTGTGTGTGTGTGT
>JASSRZ010000055.1:18945438-18966289 GCA_032164315.1 Malacoctenus gilli
CACGCACGCACGCACGCACGCACGCACGCACGCACGCACGCACGCACGCACGCACGCACGCACGCACGCACGCAGCACAAAACATGCTGGCTGTTGTTGTTGTTGTTGCTTAGCAGAAACAAACACCCAACTTCTTCAAACGTTCCCACAACCGCCGTCAGTTTTTCCCTCCCGGAACGCCGCGCCTGATCGCTCGCCGTTCCCACGGCCGATTCCCCCCACCGCGGCCCGCCGTGCCGCGGCCCAGCTCACCCAATCGATGACGGAGCAGCCCAGACACGCGACCGTGTCGCCGTCTGACCCCGCCCCGACCTCTGACCTCAGATTGGACCGTTGGTGCACCCTCACACATCTTTTAGAGAGAAGCTTCCGGTTCAGCGTTCAGCAGAGTCGCTCAGAGCGGCGCATCAAACTGATTTGAGATCAGATTTCTGCCCGATATTCTCTCACGCCTTTGTCTGTGCTGATTAAACTGCATCACATCTGTTTCCCTTTGATCCGGCCTCACAGTTTGTATCTTTCCTCGCTCGCCAGCGCCGGCATCAATCGTTAGACTTCAATGCAGCCTCAAGCCTCCTTCTCCCGGTGTAATAATTTTGTACACAGATTGTTGGTACATTTGTGGTAATTCAGTCGAATATGAAGTAAATCTATGACAGTCAGGTGGAAGGACTCAGCTGATTTCATGTGGAATAAACCAATTTGGCGCGATTACACGGCTTCTAAAGTTCAGACGTGTCACTTCTGTTTAACGATGAGAGGCGGCGAAGGAAAAACGCGTAAATCTGTGGAAATTCCGATGTTTCTTGGCCTCATTAGTCGTCACGGCGACTTTTACCGTCGCTCCATCATCAGATCATCAAGTTTTCAACTTTCCCAGCACGACTTTTTCCTGCTTATTTTCCAGCCTCGTTCGGACAAAAGCGTCTTTATGTCATCGCTGTCAGCACGGAGCATGACGGCAAAACAATGGGCTGATTCTTCAACTTTGGGACGTTTGTTCATTTCTCTTCTGTATTTTTTTTTAAACCCGTCAACGTGTCTTTGTTTGTTGTTTTTGTTTTGTTTTTTTGCGCGTTGTTTACTCTTCACAGCTCCAGACGAGCACAAAGACTCTTCAGTTTGCGCTTGAATCCCGCAGAAAACCTTTTCCAGATGGCACCGACCCACGAGGGCACCGCTGCCAACACACACACACACACACACACACACACACACACACACACACACACACACACACACGATCGCAGAGTGACAGTTTCATGGCTAGGGCTGCAGAAATTCGCATACCTTCGTGTTTAGCATGAAGATAAATCAATGAAACCTCGGTGAGGTCACCTGAAGCAGATGTTTTCCTTCACACATCAGACGTTGGACAGTTTGAACAGACCGAGAAGAAGAAATGAGAAGCAGACAGCCGGGATACTCATACTTTTGGCACTGGCGAGCTCATCCATTAATACGCGACAGTTTATATGGCAGCAACAGTTCTTGAAGTTCTCTTTGGTTCTATCATTCATTGTTTCAGAGTGAATGACAACCGTTGCAGAGCTGCTGTCTCTCTCTGTCCTGCCAGCTGCCCGCTAATGTTAGCCTTAGCTTCATAGTCTCAGAAGTGTCTCTTTGTTTGCTCTCATCTAAGCTCTTCATGCAACTTTACAAAAGAAGTCACACGATCAGACGTTTGCATTAGTATCCGTGTACGGTAGCTGCGATTAGCATCAGCAGCCTTAAACAAAGAATAGAGCATGTTCCTCCCTTGAACCTCATCATGAATCAGTCATAACACTCAGCCACACAATGGCTCTTAACAAAACACCACTACTGTGAAGGAGAAACTAATTATTGTAATCAATTACAAATGTATTCACTTCTGTGTGCAGGACAATGATTCACTTTGTCTCATCACTAGAGAAAGGCAAGCCCACACACACACACACACACACACACACACACACACACACACACACACACAAGCACAGCAATGCCGACGCAGTAATGCTGGACAAACTCCCTGCTGACCACAGGAATGAGAGTGCAAGCATTTGCCCTGTACACACACACACACGCACACACGCACACGCGCACACGGACTGACATGCTCCAGCTGTTAGGAGCGACCGCAGGCTGCAGCTTCTCTGGGGGGCCGCAGACAAAACGCGAGGAAACAAACGGAGGAAAACACCTGCTGCCGATCAAACACCCGAAGCTCCGTCTCACTGAGCCCATTTCGATTATGAGTCTGAGTCAGGGCTGCAAATTAAAAGCTTAAGCTTCAACAGGACCAATCGCCATTAATACCAAACACTGATGTCATGCTCACCACTAAAACTCTCAAGTTTTCAGCCTGTTGGAGAAATTTAAGTGGTCATTTCCTGTTTATAAACCACGGTGGGAATGCTGCTGAAATAACAAGTCTTTTTATAGTCTTTGTTATGAAGTGAAGCCAGAAACTAGACACCAGTAAAACCACCATTCAGTAGTCAAACTGCGCGTGAACACAAATACAAAGTAATTCTGTTTGGCAACACAACGTTTGTTTTTTTCCGTAAAGAAAACTTCTCAGGAACAGAAAAGTTCAAACTAATAGAAGTGAAATGATCCAGTGCAGTCGGATCGTTACCAGTTGGAAAGTTCCCACTTTCCAGTTTGAATAAGAAACGAGCAGCAGCCGCAGCACTGCTGCCTCAGGGCGACGTGCCGCTTTATTGCTGCTGTCTGAGTCCAAAAAAGAGACAGAAGTGAGGCTCACTCTACTGAAACCAAGAGGACAAAATGAAGCTGGAAGGGATCGACTTTCTGTACATCGGCCGAAATATAACAACTTCCGAAAGTCTTTCTTCACTCTGATCACAAACATCAAACAATTATCAACATCTGCAACTTTTATATGAAAGATTTAGCCATTTTGATGCTGCTTCTTCTTGTTTATTCAGGACATTCAAACATTAGAGCATCTTCCTCCCACTAAATGATCCTAATCTTAAGTTGCTGGTTGGTTGGTTGGTTGGTTGGTTGGTTGGTTGGTTGGTTGGTTGGTTGGTTGGCTAGATATTGAATGGTTTAATGGCTGGTTGGTTGGTTGGTTGGTTGGTTGGTTGGTTGGTCCGACTATTGACAGAATAACTCAAAAAAGTCTTTGATGGATCGAGAAACAGCTGATTGGCTCTTGTTGATCCTCTGATCCAAAATGGCTGCATCTTAGGGATTTTGGCGGAGGTATGCGCTCTGCCGGGTGCTCTTCTCACTAGTGATTCACTCGTTGCGTTCAAACGCTCAGTTGAGCTCAAGTAATATGCATCTCTCACTCTCTTCACTTAAGAAACGTCAATCATGAGTTGTTGAACTCTGGCCAGAAGACAAGCGGCTCCTCTTGGTTTCGCTGCGCCTGACGTGAGAATGCGACCGTCCGCCTGTCGCTGCCTTCCCTTAATTAAGGCCGATCAATCTCGCCCTTTATTCTCTCCTCTGCTTCCTTTTTTCACGCGCTCCGAGTGTCTCGGCTGGGCGTCTTTCCCCCGTGGGGAGGACGGGCGGGCAGATCGCTAAATCAGATTCCTCCGGCCTCTGTTGGTAGTTCGAGCGACAGTTTTATCGCGTCAGCAGAGCGGAGGCCCGGTAACGAGGCGTCTGAGGAGGGAGGCAACAGCAACAACAAAGCGCACACACACACACACACACACACTCGCACACAAACAACAAAACCAGAGCGCCGACGGGTGAGGATAAACAAGGCCGTGTGTGCGGCGAGGACCGGCTGAAGGTTTTATTGCCGTCTGAAGTCTTCTGATAATGACTGAATGGATTCACGAGCTGCACTCAGACCCTCTGCTGCGGTTTCCCTCAGCAGACAGTTTACAACAGCAGCAATAACTCACGTCTGACAGTTCGATTCTCTGCGAGCTGCAGATGAATATCGCCGTTATGGGTTTGGGTTTTTTTTTTTACTTCTTCTCTCGTATGTTTGAAGTCTGCTGCGAATAAACGTTGCAGATATTCGATCATATTTTGAAACCAAAGTCCAAATTCCTCAGACTTAACTCGTCTGGAGAAGCGATCATGGGTTTTTCTCCTGTCGGTGGATCCGTGCGCGTCGGGAGGTTCGATGTGATGCCGACGGGAATGTTATGAAGATATTCACAAAGAAACTAACGAAATATAAGTGAGATGTAAACAGTTTTGTAGCCGTTGTGATTCTTTTGAATGCTTTTCCTTGTGCACATTTGAGCTGTCTGGCAGGGATTGTTCTGAAGGCCCACAGTGGTGCTGATTAAAGGTCAGGACAAGCCAAGATCTGAGGATTCGAACCAGCAACCATATGGTCACAAGCTTGTTTTTTTGACCTCTGCGAGAACTGATCTGAGCGTCCATGTCAAACCCAATTCGTCCCGTCTGTTTCCTTGTATTCCTTTACTTTCCCACCAAAGTGTCCCACAACAGAAACGATTTCTTTGAAGCGTCCCCAAAGAGTCTTCCCGGTGACGCCCAGGCGTCCCCTGTTTGTCCTGTGACTTCCCCGAGGACTCTCCCCAGTCAGGCATGTCGGTCACACCTCCCAATTGGAGGCGACCACGATGCTTCAGCCACCCCAGCTGGCTCCTCTTGAAATAGAGAAGCAGCGACTCTACTCTGAGCTCCTCCCAGCTGACACATCTCTTCACCTGATTACTTAGGAAACCTGCAGCCAAACTTGCAGACGAAACTCAGTTTTTCTGCTTGAATCTGACATCTTTTTCTTTGGACCACATCACTGCTGCCACTGCAGATTCATCCATTCATCAGCTCTTCAATCTTTTCTTCCATTCATAAACAAATCACCAAGATGCTCAAACTCTGTTAATGACGAAATTAGCTCAAATCACCTCAGATTTAGATTAAAACCGAAGCTTTTGTTTTGTGCACTGTGTTGAAAACAGTGTCCGACTTGACTTTGCACCTCAACGACGACACTTCGCCTGGAGATTTTTAATGGAAAATGTTCTGCGATCTCTCTTTTCTTCATGCTTTTGTTCGAGTTGCGGTTTAACGTTTGAGTATATGAGCCGATGTATCACAAGAAAGCCCGTCTGCCATCGTTTGATTACAACCGAATGACTAAAGCGCCTCAGAGGACCATTTAATCCCCGTCAAGCGGTAAACTCGTGGCCGTCGTTGGTCTCTGCGCCTCATATTTCTAGCATGTGTCACCTGGCCTGCATGCAGAGGTCATGCTTCCCGTCGTTTCGCCCGCTTCGTCATGGCCTGTAAACTGCAGATGTACCGCAAGTCATGACGACACCCGAGTTTGAGTGCAGGACAATGAGATGTTCTGGTAAATGTCCACGACGCGGGCCAGCTGCTGATTGTTGCTCCAGGGAGCACAATCCATGTTTCCCCCTTCGCCGTGTGGCCTCTGAACCGGCTCTTTGTCAACAGTTTCCACCCTGTGGTTTGAGTTTTTTCTGGATCTTTGGCCTGAATTTCCTTCAGAACCTGAAGCGTCTCTACTTCTCTTCCTCTTTATTCTTGCATTTTGTCACCATGATGGTTTCTAACTTGCAGAATCCTGCTAATTTCATTTAAATTGACAATTTTGTATCTTTGGTAGCAAAACGTAAACAATCAGTTTCTCCTTTTAGTCTCTAGAGCTGAAGTGTTTTCATGTTGACGTGTTTGAAATCCTTCTGGAAGATAAAACTCAAACAAAAACTCAATTCTCTTCAATTTGAACTAGTTAGTTATCAACTTTCTCTGTTTGGCACGTTGGATTAGATCTGTTTCTCCAATCCAGTTGTAATCGTCCCAATAATGAGCGACTTGGGCTTCAGTATCGGATCGAGCCAACGACTGGGGAATTGCAGACACCCTGATGGGATCAGCCGCAGTCAACACAGGAAGAAGTTTGCCCCGGAGATTGTTTCTTTGCAGTAACAATGCGTCTCTGCCTGTTTATTTACGTTTCAAATGCTGGATTTAAAGAAAATACGGGTTTGTTGGACGAGCAACAGGAAAATTTAGGTTTTTGCATTAAGAAGTTTGAAAATAAACTATTTTCCAACAGCAAATATGTAAATATAAAGTTCTTCATCCACTAGCGATTTCTTTACTGCATTGTGGGTCATATCCACAGACTGATGTGTGAGCTGTGTCGACCTCTATGCAGAGCGCTCACACACCAGCAATACGGAGCTTATTGTGTTGCTGAAGGACACTTCAGGGAGCAGGGGATCAAACTATCAACCTTCAGTGTGAAGGACAAACTGCTCAACCAGTTGATTATCATGCGACCGAATATTTAAGTTTAGGCTTCATTGTTGTGACCAGAAAAAACAAAACCAGTAACTTTTGTGATGCTTCAATTTGCATCAGCGCTGCTTGTTTGAAGCCTACCTCCGAGACTGGAGGTGAACCAGGATGTTAAAGTGACAGAGACGCTGCACAGTGAGCCGAGACTGACTGTAAAGTCCTCCAAAGCTGCGAGGAGCCACAGATTTGTCTCCTGCTGCTCACATTTTGTCATAAAAACTTCAACGACAACAGTTCGAATTGTTCCCGATTCAACAAATGACTTCAGCTCTGACCGAAAGCAACAAAAATGTTTTTTCTTGACAAAGGGCCGTCTATAAACACGTGAATCTGGCAGAGTTGTGGCTCTTTCTTTTATAGACAGAGATCATAACATCTCGGGGGGGTTGCGGGAAGCAGCTCTAAGCCCCCGCCCCCCACGTCAAAATCAGTATTTCTTCAAAAGACTCGTTCGGTTCAAGCCAGGTCAGCGGAGCAAGGGGAGAAAAAGGGGGGAACGCGGCCTCCTCGGTTAACCACCGATACATCAGCCTTCCATGACTGCGCGACAGAGGCCAAAATAGCCCTTTAACGGGATGAGATCATGAATGCAGCAGTGGAACAAACCACCTCACCATCCCCACCGAGCGGGAGATGTCAGGCAGGCTGCTGCTGCTGCTGCTGAGGGACTTTACATCAACACTTCTTCATGCACAGAAGAAGAAGGGGAGAAAAAAGAGACAAAGAGGTTTTAAGGAGGAGACGGAGGATGTTTGGAGAGCAGAGAAATTCCTGAAACTCTCGGCAAATACCAGAGAGGACAGAGGGGAAGTGTTCCTCTCTGCATGCGTGCCCTCCTTAAACATTCCCAGCAGGCACGGAGGGAGCGACAAACACGCAGAAGATCGCATCTGGAGGAAAGAAACAGTCCAAAAACTGCAAAGCTGTCAGACTTTGGAGGTCGAGGCGCGAGTTTCCCAGCAGCTCGCTCCGTCCTTCAAAGCTGGCCGCACGTGTGCAAGTGCGCGTACGTACCGAGGGACGCCGTCATGGCGCTGACGCTGGCGGAGGTTCGTCCGTTTCCTCTTCGAGCCCCCAAAACTTCCAGGGCCTCACCTTCCCGTTCCCAACGCTCGCCGTCAGCTGCCCGCCGGTGTGAATGAAACGTTCCCCGTCAGCAGGAGTCTCTTCCTCCCCTCCTCCTCCTCCTCCTTCTCCTCCTCCTCTCCCTCACTCCTGTCTGCTGAAATATAATCTGAGCTCGACTCCGAGGGGCTTTTTTTTCTTCTTCTTCTTCTTCCTCAGGGGCCGGATCGTTTCGCTGCCATGCCCAATTCCTTCAGTCCCCCAGATGGAAAAATAAGCTCCCCGTTTGTTCCTGGCTTGTTGTGACACCGCTCGACTTCTGGGTTTGTAGGGAGGGAGGGACAGAAAGTTAGAGCGAGAGAGGGAGGGAGAGAGAGAGAGAGAGAGGGAGAGGGAGAGGGAGGGAGGTAGGGAATTTCGCCCCCCGTCTCTGCCTCCTTCCCTCCCCCCCCTCCCTCCTTTCCTCTGACTGACCACTGAGCATTGTTCCAGCCGGGCCACAGCGAGCACTTTCCCCCAATCAGAGTGGATTCCAGCGGGGTCAGAGGTCACATGTGGCCTTTTATGGAGCAGAGAGAAGGGAGGGTGGCAGTGGTGGTGGGGGGGGGTCTTCTTCTCCTTCTGTGGCCTCTCTGTCAGGGCATGTGTGTCCACTCCCACCATCTGCCTCGCCACGAACGCGGGGACAAAGGCACGCAGACACACGGACACTGTCTCCCGCCATGTGTCGCGTCTCAGCGCCACGTAAATCACACCGCAAAGCTGCCGACCAATTCAATTGTGTGTGTGAGTTTGCTTTAGTGGGAGTGGAGGCATGTGCTGCGTGGCCCGTCTTAACCTCCCTGTCAGAGGTAATGAGCTGGAACGCACACAGCCGATCTGTTCCAACGCCCACAGGTCCAGTTTGAAAAGAGATCTCTCTTATTTCAACGAAAAAAACCTTTGAATGGTTGTCTTAAAAGTTTGATTTGTGATATTTGGGGGGGGGAAATCCAAAAATACCTAAAAAAATCTCTACTTTCAATGAGGCAAACTAAAAACAATTGTTTTAGCACCATCTTCAAGTCAGCAAATGTCTCATAATCTTGTAATACCAGTTTAAACCACAAGACGGTGTATGGCGCAATTGTAAACCACAAAACATACAAGAGAAGAAGAAAAAATGCGTTCAAGTTGTTCAATGTTACGGTTAATTTGGTAACGGCTGAAGTTTTGGCAAGAACTAAGCAGATGATTGAAGTCTTTACGTGTAAGATCGCATGTTTTTCATGTGTTTGTGTTTTTGTAAAACTTGAATGTGTAGTAAAATGTAACGTTTCCACTCTGAGACACGTTACAGAAAAGCAGCTCCTATTTCAGCTCTTCGCTTCGATGATTCGTGGACGGAACATCAACACAATAAACCACCTCAGTGTTTGTTAAATGTTATCAATAAAACGTGGATCTTCAGAGAGAACGAGGATCAGCAGAGAAATGTCAAAGCAGCCTAAAAAAAGCCCTTCACAGTAAAAGAAGGATAATTAATTGCATTTCACTCGTACGGTCTGAAATAATAAAAGTTCGAGCTCAATAAAAACGCCTCAGTGAGCAGTATTATTGTTCTACGAGGGAATTTATGGCAGAGCTGCTGTGAGATGACGTTTTATTATAGACGAGCGTCTAATAAAGTGAGCTGGTGTGTGTGTAAACAAACTGAGTCAGTGAAAGTTCCTTCAAAGTAAAAGCAGCTTTCACTTCTTTCGCTTCCATTACAGAGAGACAAAAGCCTCCAAATGTGCTGACGGCGTTTACGTCGTCGTCGCACCTGAACCCTGTCATCCAGACCCCCCCCCTCCCCCCACTGCCACTCCTACAGACTTTCTCTTGACCTTTGACCTCCCGAGGTTCAGACAGTCAAGTGTGGGTCTGAGCGGACTCGTCTGCCTCTGTCACCACCGCCACATTCCTCCAGGCTCAGACCGGCTTCCGCTGGCGGAGAACTTCTGTGTAGATACATTTCTTTATGTTTATTTTCCCTTTTCGGTCACAAGTGCACAAAGGAAACGCTGTTACGTAAGGCGCGAGGAGCTGCGTTTCACCGTCACGAGGGGCAGGAGGTGCAGGAGGAGGGAGAGTTCATCTCTGGGTTGACAAAGGTTTCCACAGGGAATTAAAACCTCTGATAGAATTGTATCCCTCTCTTTTCACTGTTGTTGACCCAAGTCATTTCACAATCAACAACCTAAAGTCACACTTCCAGTGGCGCCCGGCTGATGGCGTGGAAAAAAAATCACGTCTGTGAGGCCAAACAGGCCTGAAACGCATCATTTATATCAGTGGTTTTGTGAATTTTTTGAGCCCGAAGCAGCATGAGCTGATTCAGCTGATTTGAATGCTCCATTTTTCTCTCCTACATCTTTTGAAACTTACAACTTTGTCAAAACAATCAAAAGAACAACACCAACTTCGATGCAGCTGCACTGACAAGTATCTGCAGTGGGTCTTGTGTATAAACCTTAATCTACGGAGACAAAACGCTGACACGATAATCAAATTAACTGTTGACTTTGCTGATGTCATTTGTGCTCGATTTCAGGTTTCTGCGATCACTTTTCATGAAGAAGTTCTATAAAAACGTAGCGCAACAGTGAAAAAGCAAGTCGGGGACGCTGTAGTGTTTATATAAGGCCTGTAGGTGGGGCTGCAACGCTAAACCAGAACCAGAGAAGAAGACTTGAAGCAGGCACATCAAATCAAATCAAACTGTTTTGCCGCCACTGCTCAACTCGTCCTCAGTGTCCCCGACCACGTCTCAAACTGAGACCGCAGTGATGGACTCAAAGCAACTGAAGTAATCTCGCCGTCCTGCTCAGACGTTTGAACTGTTTCCCAGACCGCCGCCTGCCTCCGACGTGGGAAACAGGAAGTGGTCGTCTGAACCCCCCTAAAAAAAAAATGGTAGCCAGGAAAAAACGCTGGTCGTCCTTTGTTAATTCTTCTGTCCATCCAGCAGCAGACGGATCAGGTGTGATCATGAGTCTTTCATCCTCTCTCGCTCTCTCTCTCCATCATCCTGTCGACTTGCTGCTCTGACAAACATGTTTACAATAAACAGGCGGCTCTGCCCTTTAGCAGAACAGTCGCTCCGTCTGTCTGCTGAGAAATGCCAACGTAAATACCAGCTCAGCTCTGCAGCCGGTGCTTCCGAGCCGCCATGTTTAAGGCTAAATATCTCGTGTGCGGCGCGACGAAACGGCCAAGACTTCGTCGGTGGACCGATGTGATTTGACTCCAAGTTCCAGCACACAGGATGTTTTTCCTTCGTGCAGTTTTTCCACCAGTCGACACACTCGGTGCAATTTGTTTTTCTTTGTCTCAGCAGTCTTTTCCCACAAGAATATTATGCAACAGGGAAGCGACAGTGTTCTGTTTTTTCAAAGCGTCCCCTGAAGGGGACAAGATACACGCCAGGAATCAGTCGCGGTGGAGCTTCAGCTCAACTGCGAGCCCAAGACGGGTCTAAAAACGAGACTACAGAATATCATTAAACTAGTCTGTAATCAGCTTTGTAGAAAAAGTTTATAACCTGCCAAAACAAGTGTGAAACTAGTGTTAAACTTGTCAAAAACATGTTTAATTAAAGTCCAAAATCAAGCTAAAACAAGCATGAAACTAGTCTAAAAGTACCCAACAACCAGCCCACAAATCAAAAGGAGTTAAAAGCTTAATTTCTATGTTGAGTATAAAAATTCAGCCATAACAAGTTGTTTTAAATGAGTCTGTGTCTTAAATGAGCCTTAAAAAGTCCCAAAGTGTCATTAAAAAGCTTAAATCAAGCCTGCAATGGCTCGACAACTCGTTTTTAATCAATTTCACCAGTTTCAAAGACGATATTTGTTCTAAGTCAGGTCCAAGTTAGTCTGAAAAGTCTCTAAAACTAATTGAAATTTGCCAAAATAGTTTTAAATTCACTCAAACTCCAAAAACTTTTAACTAACTGGCTCAGAAACGAAACTCAGTTGAGTACAAAGTAGCTTCCAAAACGTCGTCTTTCATCAGCGTCCAGAAACGCGACAAAAAACCTCCAAACAGACACGTTGTCACTTCAAGGGGAAACTACAAAAGAACAACAAATACTTCGGATCGTGTTTGCGTGTTCGTCATCAGACACTCGCGGCTCAGCAGCAGCGGTAGCGTGTCATTAACACCGTCAGTTCGCAGCTTAATTTGCGGTTTGCAAACGTTGTTGTTTTGCGTCTAAAAGCCACTTTCATCCGCAACTACAGAACACGACCCAAACACCATCTGAGTTGAGCATGTGGTCGTATTAGTCGATGTTTTTGAAGAGCTGCAGAGCCGCTGTCTCTCTCTCACTCCAGGTCAGAGCCTCAAGTTAACCTAAGCATCACCCAAAGTCTGTTACTGTTTCTTTGAACTCCTGTTTATAGAGAAAACAGGACAGGAACGCTTTTCCCTTCGCTCTATCTCAACACGATTCTTGTTAGCTTTAGCTGAAGCTACAGCTTAAACAGTTGCTGTTTCACTAAGCTGCTCTTTAACTCTTCACAGGAGCTGCCTGCGTGTTGGTAGTTTCTCTCTTCTGACTTGGAGCTGCTCCAAGTGCTTGCAACAAAATCTAGACAATAGAGCATCTTCCTCCCAGCTGGAGAGAGTGTCTAAAGTGAAGATGGTTCATTGAGAGTGAATTTTGTTCGTCTGCATTGATGCTTTCGACATTTATTGTTGGAAATGTGCTGTTTCTTTTGCACCTTTGCCAACAGGTGATGTTTCCATTTTTTTAGCGTCGGTCGTTGTCGTGGTGACGAGTCCTTTACGCTGCGTTTGATTCTGTCCGACATGCACGGGCTCACCAGATCAGATACGAGCCGTAATCGGCCAAAGACGCGACAGTGAATTCCTGACGCAGCTGCGGGGTTCATATCTCCTCAGGCAGGATGTCCCAATAACAAAAATAAGACCCTCCCCTCTCGCCCCCCCCCGTCCCCCGTCCCCCCCGTCCCCTCCCAGAACAGGACGTGAGTGGACATCCTGCCAGCGGCGCTCTCTTCCTCCTGTAGCGACGCCTATTATTAGCCAACAGCCAGAATCCCGTGTGGTGCAGCGGCTCCACCTGACTTCTCGGTTCTTTTAACGTTAAAAATGCGAAGCTAAAAATAAAGATGGCGGCACAGGACGGAGCCGCCGTGCCCACGTCTTCCAGCCAATAGCGAGAAAGCGCGGGTCAGGTGTGTGTTGAGGGCCTATTGTGCCAGAGGGACATTCCAGCCGACTCCTGAACCCTGTCCTCAAGCCACCAGGGCCTTCTTCCTCTTTCACACACACACTCAAACACACACACACACACACACACACACACTCCTGTGAAAGCTTACCTTGAGTCCAGCTGTGTTGCTCCCACTGCCTGCCGCTCCTGAGCGGGGAAAACTCTGAGAAGTGTTTGACTGCGAACAGAAGCGGAACGCTGATAAGATTCACCTTCACACGAACGCCGCCGCTCACTGTGACATCATCTCTCACCGTAGGGCGTCGGCGGGGACACGGGAAAGGCCGGGGTCGGGGGGACGGCGTCAGACGTGTCCGCTTGTCCCCGGAAGTCCAGGCTGTTGGTTTTGTAGAGGTGTCCATGCTGGGAAGCGCAACGGCAGAGAGGAGGAGGTGAGGAAAACCAGACGCATGATGTTGTTCTTTTTTAATATGAAAGCTCTCAGAGGTGACGAGCCCCCGCGAGCCCCCCACACACCAGCAGACATCAGTCTTGTGATCTCTATGTGGCTGCAGCCTGTGTTTTGGTGTAAACAGTCGGGCCATTCATGCCACCCGGACACAAGACCCAGCGCGGCGGCAGAGTGCTTGAGACTTTCAGGGAAACGAGAAGGAAGACAAAAATCTACCAAGTCTCAGAAACGCCAGCGACATCCCACTGCCATGAATTTAGAGGTATAGGACACACTTTCTGTCATTATTCATCAACAGCTATGCTTGAAATTTGACAAAAATGTACCAACTAGAATTTTTCACGACAAAAAACACATTTGAATTTAGTTTAAAATCAAAAAGTTCCTTTTTTTCCCATCACAAACAGATTTAGCTCTAAAAACAAGCCCTGACAACACTTTACCAGAGAAAAACGTCAATTCCCTGGAACCTCCTTGAAACAACAATCTTCTCTGATTCTGTTTTATCTCTTTCTTTTCCTGTTTACTGCACACAGTTTTGGTCCATGTGTGTTGTCAACAGTTCTGCCTTTTAAAGGCCGTCCAACAAAGTGTCAGCCGAGCAACGAGTCGCACTTTGGCTCCAAGTTTTGCCTCATTTCCGTCCTTTTTTTTGTGTCATCATGTTGACAGTGTGTGAACTGCTCTGGCTGAAAAACAACCCATAATGCCTTGCTCATCAGACTCCGGGAGCCTTTTCAGCTCGACAGTAGAGGCCGTTCTCAGGCTGATCTCAGATCAGAGTTTCACTTTCCCACCAAAAACGAGACCGTTTCCTCCTCTCGGGATCAGACGCCCGAGCAGCTTTCCGAGGCCGGACTGGGCTCACCTGGCTGGACGAGTGGGAGGGGCTGTAGAGCGGCGAGCCTCTGAAGCTCTGGGACCCGCCCCCTCGCCATCCCGGACTGCGCAGGGCGGCGTAATCCGTCACATCGCTGACCTGCTTCTGCTGTTTCCACCCTGATGAGGAAGGAGAAAAAAGGAGACGCAGGGAGATGAAAACCCCGCGAAAATCATCAGCCTTTTATCTCGTCTGGTAACAGAAACCAAAACATCGAATCAACACTTTTTGAGACCAGACGATAACCGGCGATGACAGCGCGTCGGGCTCGCCGTGTTTGTCTGGCACAAAAGCGTCTATCAGAGGGTTCATCGGCGGAGCGACGCGGCTATCATCGGGGCCGATCCCGTGTGACTAAACGAGGCTCCAGCAGATGGTGGAACATCGCGGCGGAAAAACATCTGCTGGAACAATCAGCCCGCTCGCCGTTTTGTGGGACGCGAGCGGACCGCCGCCTGCAGAGCTGGAAACCATCCACTCAGGAGAAGGAAAGAGATCTGCTGCACAACGAAGCAGAGCGCTACAATAATAAGAACATAAACTGGTTCATAAGCAACTTATTTAAGGCTTGTTTGAACGTAATATTTCAGAATTGCCAACTCGAAAAAGGAGGAAAAAGGGTGTTCAGTAAGTTTGATCTTTTTTCTAACAAAGCTTGAAGAAAAACTTCCTGCTTTGTTGGAGGAAAAAGCCACAAAACTCTGAGAAGATACGAGTTCGACTCGTGAATACTGAAAGGTTCAAACCAAAGATCTTCGTCATGTGACGCAAGAAGACAAGACTAAACACCAAACACGAACTTGAGCAGCTCCAGACAATCAAAGGGGGCGACAGAAACGGATTTGCAGACCACCTCAGCTGGCACCTTTTGATGCAGAGCAGCAGCAACTCTACTCCGAGCTCCTCCGACAACTGTTAAAAGTGTTTGAATTAACCCGACGTTGAATTAATCGACACAGGCTCTATCTCCAAGTAGAACAGATGCCAAACAAACACCAACTTGGAACTTGAGCTCCATTTTCGAGGATCACAAACCCGACGTGAACCAAGTGAAACTCATCAGGTTGCGTCAGGGTCAAGTGTCTCTTCAGTCCCGCTGTGTTTTGCGCGAGCGAGGACTTTTGTCCTCTGGAGGACATGATGGGAGGGGGGACGGAGGAGAGTGCCGCCGCGTTGTGCCAAAACTTCAAAGGCATTCCACGTCACTGACGAGTTCCGGCCCCTCCAACGAAGGCGGGGGGGGGGGGACACACACAAGCAGCAAACGAGCAAAGTGACGTGTCGGTTTGAAATGTGCCCCCCGGGGAAACGTGGACCTGAGGCCACCCGACACACTCTGACCTACGGGCGCACAAACAAACGAGCTGCGTTTCCTGAAAACCTCGGAGGAGTCCTCGCCGACCCCACGGCGAGCGCCACCGCAGCGTCAGGGGTTGAATGTCAGCATCGCAATGTGGCACGCGGCCGCGGGTCGCTGGCGACCCCGGCGGGGGACTCCGACAGATACGATCCAGGAGCTGTCAGAGCGCCACCCCCGTTGACCCCGGCGGGCCAAACGCGGGACGAGCTTTGATGCACCAGCTGCTCGGCGTCGCCGAAGCGCGTCGGACGCGATAACATCGCCGCGACACCTCTGACCCTCCGTCCTCAAACGGGGGGGGATCAGCGAGCGAGGTCAGGGCAGAAATGCGGCTCTTCCTCCAGGCGTCGTCCCGGTGGACGGCAGGCAGACGTAAATCCATCAGGAGAGGAGGAAGGCGGAGGAGAGGCGGCACCTCGGGGACACTCGGGGGGTGAAATGTTCAGGTTCAAGATCGCAGAGGTGGAGCGCAGTCAGGTCAGGACTTTAGCGTTACGCACAGGGCGAATATTTCAACAGGCAGGAAAACGTTCTCAGGGGGGACGAGTTGAACCCGTAGGACAGAACTTTACTTTACACGAGGAAGGACAAAATATTTGATACGAGAACCCATCTGTAATTTCAGAGAGTGGCTGCAGGATTATTAAACAAATCAAGAGATACTGAAAAAGTGGATACGACTTGCAGTTTAGCGCTTCAAGACCGCTGAAGACCGTCCGAAAACCCGTTCACAAGACGTGACCTTAAAGAGATTTAATGCAACTCTAAATATTGTGTAATAAATAGATTTTTAGGCTTCGTTTTTAGCATAAATGTGCGATACGTCACCTCTGAAGACACTGTTGTGGAAGCCGATTAATTGTTGTTGTGTTGCAAGATTCATTTTTGCTTTAAACAGCTTCACTGGAGACCTGATTGGTTCCTCTCTGATGCGTCTCCTATAATTCAAATGAGAGACTGTTTTTGCGTCATCCTTCAAAATAACTGAGAGACGTTTTTCATCGTTGTTGTGACTGAAATGGGTGACGTGCTGGTGAATCTCTTTGGTGAGAAGCTTTGTTTACCTTCTCTCTGCTAGATTTGGACTTCTAGAGAACCTTAAAAGTCCTGAGTGGTTAAAAAAAAAAAAGACTCTGACTCCGCTTCATCCGACTGTTGCTCTTAACAAGCCTGATAAAACAGATCGAATTTCACGATGTCCTTTTCAGTGTCATCGTGTAAATAGATGATGTTTGGATGGAGGTGGCGAGAGGTCACGCGTGTCGCTGCGGCCGACGGGACCTTTTTCCTCTGCAGCGCCGAATGTTTCCATCGCAAACAGGACGAATCGCCGAGCAGACACATGAACGCAGCACGGGGGCCTGATTTTTACACAGCGCAGGGGCATCCACAAACTGTTCAAACACACACACACACGCACACATGCACACACACACACAGGGACACACACGCATTCTTCCTGACTCTGTCGGAGATTTCCACGACACTCGTTCCTGTCGTGTGTGTGTGTGAGTGTGCGTGTGTGTGTGTGTAGGCTGTGTGACTTCCAGCCCGCCAGCGTGTTGGCACAGGTGTGTTTTTATTACTGAGGTGATGTTGTAGTTTTCCAGAGTAAATGGTCAGTTTACTCGGGATACTTGTGCTCTTAGTCACCGTCCGTGTCAGTAAAACAGATCATTTGGTTTATAAGTCGCTCGACTTTGAACCACCTGCAGCGACCGTCTGACGGCGGGACTGTCGGCATGTTTGTGGTGCTGCAAACATGCAGGTTTAATGTCTCTGTGACTCCGTTTGTTTGTTTGTTTGTTTGTTTGTTTGTTTGTTTGTTTGTGCTTCCATAAGTAACACAGAACTCTGCAAGTTCAAAGGAGTTCACCTGGCGAGTTTCGCAACTTTTGGACCAACAAGGGCGTTAAAACTCTTCACCTTTTAAAGATTAAAAGCTCAAAATCTGCATCTTTATCCTGACTTGAATCTTCAGTTGGATATTTTAATCAGTTATTGTCTGTCTGGTTCGTTAGACAGTCACCTAACGAGACAGTTGGCTCGTTGCTCAGGCAGCCAGTCACGTTGCTGCCTGGTTGGTGAGCTTGTTATTCAGCTAGTTAACTACTTATTTCAGTGTGTAGCAGGTGAGAGAGTTAATTAATTGGCTTGTTATTTAGTTACGGAGTTAACTAGGTAGTTAGTTCGACAGTCAGTCAAGCAATTTATTAGTTCAGTTTTGTGTTTGTTGCTTTGATGAGTTTCCTCAGATTTTAAATCGATCAGTTGGACGCCAGCGTGACGCTTCGTGCTGATTGGTCGTACCTGACGGGTGGGCGTTTCCCTTGTGGCTCAGGCCGTTGGTGTGCAGGGAGGCCGAGCGAGACAGGGGGCCGCAGCGGGTGGGCACGGGCACGAAGGTGGGGTCCAAGTCCAGGATCAGCTGGTTGAGCTGCTCGATGGACTCGTCGATGTCCGTGTTCAGGGACGCCATCTCGTCGTCCTCGCAGGCGCCGTCGGCGCCGTCGCCCTCGTGCACCAGCACTCTCTGCACGGCGTCCCGGCTGCTGAGGCCCCGAGTCGGCGTTTCCGGGGCTACCAGAGGCGGCGGGCGCTGCTTCCTTGCTTGTCTCGTCTCCCCGGCGGCGGCGGCGGACGGATCTTCGATGGCGGCGTCCTCCCTCTGCTGCTGCTGCACCCAGGAGTGGGTGGAGTACTCGGGCAGGTTTTCGGAGGAGAGTGAGCCGACGCTGCTGGAGCTGGGCATCTCCAAGCCCGCCACCGCCGCCGCCACGTCGTCCTCCTCGTCCTCCAGGATGTCTGTCTCCCTCTCGCTGGACGAAGCCTCCCCGTTCATGGTGTGTCCCAGCCCGGACTCGTCCCCCGTCACGTCCCCCTCCCCTCTGCCGCAGGCCGCCAGCTCGGTCATGACCTCCAGGAGAGGCTGGATGATCTCGATCTCCGGCCCCGGGACCAGCTTCCCTGCCTGGACCGCCTTGTCCTGCGCGTCCCCTCTCCTGTGTCTGGCCGCGGTCAGCCCCTGCGAGGCGACGGACAGGCCCGAGTCGCTGCTGGCGGACGGCGTTCGGTCGCCGGTGGGCAGAGCGAACACGCCGCCTTCCTCACTGCTCCTCTTCCTCACTTTGAAGAACAAACCGGCCAGTCCGGGCTCCTGGAAGTGAGGCGGCGCTGCGAGGACACAAAATACACAATAACAGACGTCTCACAGTGGATATTAAGACCAAGTCAACACTTTGAAGAAAAGCAACTTTTGGTTTTGGCCTCAAACTTTGTCAACACAGGTGAACCCAAGTTTGTTTGAGTGGAAGTCACGGCCGCTCCTCCGCCAACTCGGGAATCCGACCGGGAATCCTCAGCTCCTACCCTTTGGAGTTTATCTCACTTCCGAGCTGAGCGGCACAAACCGCCTTTTTCCTGCGAGAGATTCAGGAACTCAGACTCTGAAGAGCTTCTCTGCCTCGAACTGGAGAAAGTTCAAAAGGACGACGCCTTTCGCTTAAAACAGAGACGCCATCTTCTGGTTTTCCAACACGATTCCATCCAAAGCCTCAACTTCCCGCTCCTGAATGCCTCCGACGTCCGTGCAACAAATGGTGGATGGACTTTTGCTTGAGTGGCGCTCCGGCAGCCCCCAAGGTGCTTCACCCGTAATAATCAGCCACCCACACAATAAGGACAGCTGCCAGGCTCGGCGCTCGCCCACCACCCACCAGAAATTTAGGGTTGGGTGAATTCCTGGACGAGACAGATTAAAGGACAACACAAGCTGAGCCTCAGTCGCCCACAAGGCTCAACTCCGGCAAATCGCAACACCTGTCACCATTGAGTGAAAACTGTCACGGCTGAGAGCCGCGAAGTTCGGTTCCAGGGATCTGAAGTCACTTCCTTTCAGCTCTTTTTTTTATCCGAACACGTTAAACGGATTAACGACGGCAGTGAAACCGGGTTTGGCGTCACTGGTGACCTCACTCGCCGCTTGCGAAGAAAGCGCTCCGCGACTCGGTACCTGCATGGCCACCGCGCATGATTCGTGACTGCAGACACACTCCAGGTAGATAACACAGAGCGCCCTTTGTGTGGGCTGACGGATGTGCTGGTGTGTCATGCGGAGGACGTGTCTGTCACAGGCGTCCACCTGAGGTCAAAGAGTCGCGTCACCGGCGCGCAGCTTTATCTAGCAACAGGAAAAAACACTTTTTTGAAGAAGAAACCATCAAAAATGGAAAAAAAATCCATGTCTAGATGTTAAGTTTCGACATTTACGAAGATGCACTGAAAATTTGCTGGTTTTTGATGATAAAAACAGCCAAATGATGAAGCGTATTAATCATAAACGTAGAAAATAGGAGCGAAACATCATGGAAAAAAGAGCAACTCACGGTCAGATAAGAAGACTTCCCCATACAGTGTCTGCGAGCAGACGTACAGTGCATACCAGAGCTGTATGAGCACAGCCTCTTGAGTCCAGAGAGGCTGTAAAACTGGAATACCAGACATGCATGGAGAAAGCTCACAGCTGGTCTCCCACACCAGCGTGCACACGCTCCACAAAGTGGCAAACCGGCCGCAGAAGTGCATCGAAAACAAAGTCACAGAACGCAGAGCGAGCTTACTTCAGCGCGTCCGCGCAGCAGCAGCAACTCCCCCTGAAACAGGATGGAAAACGCTGCGCCTGGAGTCTCCCGTCGGTGCGTGGGAGCGGGAAGAGGGGGAACGACGAAGCGGATGACAAGAGGAAGGAGAGGCGAATGAAAGAGGATGAGAGTGAAAGCAGCGCCGAGCGGCTTCCCCCCGCCGTCCTCTTGTTGTCTCTCCGGCTGCCGCAGGAAGACAAGCAGAGAACATTCTTTCTCTTAAGGTGCTAACAGCCCTCCGATGTCCCCCTGCCTCCTCCTCCTCCTCCTCCTCCTCCTCTCTCTTTCCCCTCTCTTGTGTCACTCCTCCGTCCCTGCACCACGAATCCCCGCCTTCACCGTCAACTCCAAATTAGCCTTGCTTTGCCTCCCCCCTGCCCCCTTTTTCCCCCTCCTACTCTTCCTCCTCCCCCTGCATCCTGCCCCAGGTAGAGAGCGAGCGTGTGTGTGTGTACTCGTGTGTGTGTGCGCGTGTGCACTCGTGTGTTTTCATCTGAAGCGGGAGGGAAAAGGAAACTGAAGGGTGGATCATTCACCAGACTTGCGAGCTGATCCACAGGTGGAGGAGTGTGCGCGTAATGCATAATGCACTTTCAAGAGGAGGAGGAGAAGGAGGAAAAAAAAAACCCAGGAGAAACACAAAGCACAAGGACCTTGAGCCGGCCAAATATGGAGCGAGGGGAATGTAAACACGGGGGCGGAGTCTCTCTCTCTCTCGCCGGGACACAGAAAAAGGGGGATGGGGGACATTCTGGACAAATTGCAACCTGCAACTTGAACCTGAGTGCAGCGTGCGGAGCTGCGGAGATAAGAAAAAAGAGGGGAAGGGGAGAGTCAAAGAAGAAGATGGAGTGATAGAGGAGGTGGAGGAGGAGGAGGAGGAGGAGGAGGAGGAGGAGGAGGTGGAGGAGGGGCGTGAGAGGTTAAAGTAGAAGCAGATGTGGTT
>JASSRZ010000055.1:18966389-18983818 GCA_032164315.1 Malacoctenus gilli
GTGTGTGTGTGTGTGTGTGTGTGTGTGTGTGTGTGTGTGTGTGTGTGTGTGTGTGTGTGTGTGTGTGTGAGCACGCACTGGCGGTTAAAGACCATGTGTGTCTGCATTCATGTGAGCACACATGTGTGTGTTTACATGCCACTTTTTCCCCCGGAGAGCGATGGGTCGAAATTACACGGCTCGCCCCGGGCAACAGATTTAGCAGCGGCATAAAACAGCTGGAAGTGGAACCTCAAACTGCCGGCTGAAGCGATTGTTTCAGCTGTCTGGATGCGGAAGCTGCCGCCGCTGCCGCCGCTGCCGCCGCTGCCGCCGCCAAACACTTGGCGCTGCCCTCCGTGAAGAAACTCAGTGACTACGACAGTTGTGAGCTGTCACTCTGCCAGTCCCAGGGGGCCTAAAGTGACACCCTCAGGGGGGGCGGCACCTCTGAACGCGGGGCAGATAATCATTTTTTGGGGGGGTTTTATCCACTTATGGGTCTTCTTTCATCTGAAGTTCCTCAGCTTGACTTGGCTCGACTCTACACGGTTTCGGAGCCGCTCTGCTGCGGTCCCAACGGGAGCTGAAATGTGGCGTCACTTCGGTGTCCCCCGTCGTTGTGGAGAATAGAACACGAGTTTCAAACCGACACACCGAGGGCTGAATTGTTAGGAAAGCGACCTGAGCTGTGTAGAGTCGAGCTGGAAGAAGCCAAACTGAAACAGCACAGTCATAACTGATGTACAAAACTGCAAATTAAAACCTTAAACGTTCAGGCCGCTAAAACGCCTCCTCACAAGGAAAACTGTCCAAAAATAAAAATAAAACTTTTCTAAATACTTATTACTTATTACTACTAATTAATACTATTTTTTCTGTGTTCATCAACAAAAATACGACATTGTTAAGAGCTCAAAGTTTTCTGTTAATTTCTTGGATTTTCTGCTCTAAACGCGGAAAACTGATGATTTTTTTTCTCTTTTTGTAGAGTAGAAACTTGTGTTTGTGTGACAAGTTCTTGTTTTTGCATCCAAGAAAATGTTTTGATTTTTTCAGTCAATCTTTTCCTGTTAAATTCCCACTCGTAGCGAAGTCAGACGAATCAGAGAAGCTCGAGACGAAAAGAAACAAAGAGTCCGATCGATCTTTCGGACGCTTTCGCGTTTTCTCACCTGTTTCCGTCGGAGAACTTTCCTTGTAGGAATCTCTTCTGACCAGCGGGTCCAGAGTGTCGTAGTCGACCGTCACGTCGTTGCCGTTGTGCCACAGCTCTCTGCCTGCAGGCCGGAATCACAAACGCCCCGGCGTGAAACAAACAAAACAACAACACAGACAGAAACAAACGCAGTCTGGATGAAGTTGGATGGAAAGGGTTTGGTTTCACTTTGATTTACAACCGTTAGTCAGAACCGGAGTGTGTCTGTGTGTGTGTGTCCGCTGCGTACAGTATCTACGATCTGAATTCCTACCAGATGTGTGTGTGTGATAAGTCATATTGCTTCCTGTTGAGAAGGAGGGGGGTGACTGTGGGGGCCGAGGGGGCCGCTTGGCGTCCAACACTGCCACCGTCTGGACGACTGAACTTTATCACGTGAGCGAGACGGTTTGAGGAGAGACTTTCGATGCTGGTGTGTGTTTGAAAACCTTCGATTTGACTTCAGATTATTTGTTTTTTTGTGTGTGTGATTGTGAAGAATCACTAAAAGACGGCTTTGTCCTTAAAGGAATCAAACTTCAGAGAAAAACGGAACTTTTTGAGTTCCGTTTAATAGAAAAAATGAACGTAAAAAGGTCAAAATTATCTCAAAATGTCGGTTTGACGGGACAGTTAACAGGAAGCTCCAGTAACAACAGTCCGTTGGTCCTGAGAGAACTCGATTCATCAGAAACATCTTGGAAACCTGAATGTTTTTTGTCTTGTTTTGTGTCAACACGAGACGAAGGAAACGTTCCGTCTACCTGCGATTTTCTCCGGGCTGTCGGAGAACAGCAGCTCCACTTTCCCGTCTTCTGGGAACTGCAGATCTGGAAGACGAGCAGAGCGAGATCAGGCTCCATCAGCGCTTTCCACCACGTGCGCGTCACACCTGCGCCGCCGTCCGGGGTCGGCGTGGGAGAGATGAAGAGCGACGCCGGCCGGCCGACGGCTTTATCGGTTACGCATTAAGATTGATAAAGCCAGCGCGGCGGCGGCGGCGGCGGGCAGGTTATATAAGTACCTTCGCTGGCAATATCCAGCTCCGGCTTGGAGAACGTCAAGGAGTGTCCGACCACGAGGCCCGTGTGAAACTGGAGACGGAAGACGACCCGGCGGCAGGCGGAGCCACTGTTTTTATCATAACAAACCACCTGAAAGCAGAACACATCGACTGTTGGACGCCGTGACATTTGTCGCGTGTCACATATTCAGAATATACGAAGAATATTTGGAAAAAATGACAATATTTTGACCGATTTGTTTCAAAAAAACAATCTGTGGTTCTGTTTTGAGGGTTTTTCTGCCTGAAACATTCAGGATGAAATGAGTTTGAAACCCAAATTTATCTTTGGAGATGAATATTTAAGTAAAAGTTACTGTGATAAATGTTAGAAACTCAAATCTTTAACGTGACTAACAGAAAACAAGTGTGACGTTACAGGTTACCAATAGAGACTTAGCGCAGTTTTCAAAGTTAAAGCTTCGAGAAAATGGCATTTATAAGTCACGAATCAACCTTTTTAAGCAGATTTTATGATGAAACAATAAACAGGACGGCAGTCGAAGGAGCAACACAGGTCTAATTAAAGAGTCCTTCAATTTGCAAACGATAAAAGTACAAAAAAGACATAAGAAAAGAGTTTTTAAGTGCATGAACATGTAAAATAAAGTGTTTCTAACTAAGAAGTCTTTGATACGTGTACAGTTGAGTTGTGTCTTGTTTGTCCTTTGTGGCTCTTTGTTTACGCTGCTCTAATGATGGATGGACTCTCACCATGATGTCGCCTTTGAGCAGCTGCGCCGGCTGGAGCACGAAGTAGAGCCGCTCCGTGTGAGCCGCGTTCAGGTGGCTGAAACGGAACGGAGACAACGCACGTGAGCCGCTGAGCGCCGTCTCACAGCGTTTCATTTCTCTGCTGCAGAGTGTTCCTCGTACTAGACCGCTGAGGTGCAGATGGCGTGCAGACCCTGGTAGACCCTCAGGAAGAGGCGGCAAGCTGAGGAGGAAACGGACACGAGGTGAAGGACGGATTTCTGTCCGTCTCGAATTGAAACACCTGAAGGTTGAAACTCGGCGACGCTTCGAAGCAAATTGGTTCACTGAAGGTTTCAATTATCGAGGCTTCGTTTGCTCACGAAACCACCTGCTGGCCAAAGAATGTAACACACGCAACTGTGATTTTTGGCCATAAAATCTATGATTGAGTGTATCTTTAATGTTAATTATAGTGTTTTTTAGGGAAAAAAGTAGTATTAGGTGTCATTTTTGTAGATAATTTATCATCACAATGAAATAATGTTCATGTTTTTTTTCTGTTTTGAGTGTTTTTCCATGTTTTTTTCATGTAGATAAAGAGTTAATAGAACTGCCTCCTTACCTCCGTCAGGTCTCAGTTTGGGGACGCCGTGGAGGACGACGCAGAGCAGGAAGGACGGCGACGGGTGGAGGCGCAGGCCTCCCTTCAGCATGCTGCCCACCATCCAGACGTAGCTGAGGGACAACCAAAGGGGTAAAACGCGCTTTCGCCGCCACCTTGGACCGCCGGGCGTCCAGGCGACTTACCGCTTCTGCGACGGCGTCATCAGGGCGCTGAGCTTGTCGTTGTAGAACCGCCGCATGGCGAAATGGTCGAGGGAGAGTTCTGCGCTGAGGGAGAGGCACGAATCCACACAATGATGCAGCTGACAGAGGAAAGGGCTCAACTTTCACCACAACATCGGGTCCAACATAGAGGTTAGGAGAAAGCAGGAAAAGAGAAGCAGGAATACATGTAGAAACGGAAGAAATGAAGGATTTTTAGACTGACAGATGACGGACGAGTGAACAGATCACAACAGGATAAAGGCCAAATGAACTTTTACTGATTTTTTCTACAAAAAATGGGAATCTTATCTTGTTTTTCTTTAAAAGGTAAAAAAAGGTTTACAAAACTCTAATCTGGATGTGAAAAAAACACAAGAGGAAGAACGCAAAGTCTCTTTATTGGACCGGTACAAACGAATATAAACTGCACTTAGCTGTCGGCTCAAGAAACGTCCGTTCTTTGTGAACCTTTCAAACACCTTTTTCCTCGCTGAGCTGAGGAACTTTTCGAGACGTTTGCGTCTCATCCTGCAGGGCTGCAGAAATCTCCTCCAGAAAGCTCCGCCCTCCTTCACAAACATACGCTCATATCTGCACTCAGCTTATTGATCCTCCTCGATCACAAAAGTCACAATCAGCTGTTTCCAAACAGTGAGTCACAGCGTGAGTGGTGCACACATGTGCACATCTGTTATAGAGACAGAAACATCTGTGTTTTTACAGATTCACATCTGAGTGAACTCAGAATTTGCGTGTGTTTCAAACTGCTCGCGTTGTACAAGAGGCAGCGAAGGTGTTTGGCTTAAACGAAGCACGTTCTGTGTCCTGCGTGTCCGTCGTTCACGCCTCATTAAAGGCGCCGGCGTCCAACGGGATCCAGGCTCCGAAAATCAAAGAGCAGCTCGGTTCAAAGTCTGGGAGGGGAAGCGGCGCTGCCTATTGTTTTCTGGGTTGCTCTTTGACCCCGCAGACACGTCCGAACAGTAAAAAGTCGAAGCGGGACGATCGCTGCGACTTATCGCTCGAATAAAGGACAAAGATAAAGGACGGGAAGAAAGGTGGTCGGATGTCGGGCCGAGGAATGAAAGCGGAGAGCTTCGGTGGGATGAGGAAACGTCGCGACGGTCCACGTGGACGCTGGTTTTGGTCACTCAGACTGGGTCCAAACTCAGCTTTACAACTGATTGTTTGATCGTTGCTAAAAACAACTTTCAGATTCAGAACAAAACATCGAGAAATGATCTTATTTGAGAATTTCATCTGATTTTTTACAGTTTTTGAGCTTGAAAAATCCACTTCAGGGGTTCAAACATGAAATAACGTCTGATATCTTGAATTTTCTACCTTTAAAAAAGAAGTTTTTGCAGTAAATCTGTAAAAAACCTTTTTTTTTGCATATGAAATTTGCATTTTCAGCATCAGTTCCCTAAAAATGCAAATTTATAACATGTAAGTAACATTTATGACACTGCTGCTTCTTCTTTTTTTGGTGTTAAACTGAATTAGTATTAACTCAAACTTCAAAAGAAGAAGATGAGACGATAAGTACGACTGTAGTGTCCGCCGGCTGTGCTTGAAGCGGCAGTTTATGGCGGGTGGCGTGTCTGTGCGTAAGTGAAGAGGGGGTGTAGATCTCTGAAGCTGTCCAAAGGTGGCGAACGACAGCAACGCGTACGAGACGACCGGCGAAGCGAATCTGCTGCTGTGACCGAAACGCACCAGCGTGACGTCTCCTGAGTCGGCAGGTTCAGAGCGAGAAAAGTTGGAGTCAGAGCGAGAAACGAAGGGAAACTCGGGGGGGGGGGGGGTTGACGCAAGCCACGCCGTCACGAGTTCGCGGCCGTCAGCGTTACCTGGCGGACATGTTGCTGAAGTGGATGTAGGACGCCACCAGGACCCCCAGCCGGCCTTTGCCCCCCTGTGGGCGACGCTCAGAGTCAGCGGCTCAACGCTCCCTCAGTCACCGAACACATGAAGCTTTTCTGAGCACGATCGGTGTTTGTTCGAATTATAACTTCACTCGAGCGGTTAGGAGGTTTCCCAGAGTGTGTGCGTGAGGCGGCGGCGTTTACCCTGCAGTGTAACACCAGGACGCGCCTCTGGTCGCCCTGAAGCCAGTTTTCCATCGCCGTGCACACGCTGAAGATCTGATCCAGGCCGGGAGCCAGCAGGTCCGCCCAGCCCGTGTCCAGGATCTGACGGAGACACACTCTTAGACGCCGTCTCGCGCTCGTCCCTCCTGCTGCCCGAGACGAGTCACCGACGCAAGAACGAGCCCCCGGTCTGTGTTTGGACTCGCTCCTCGAACGCTGGCTCGTTGACTCGTCGCTTAAAGTACAAAAGTAACTAGTTCCCTGGAAAAAGAATCTCCCTAATAATGACGAGCGCTAATGCTAAAGCTAAGCTCAGTAAGAGAGTGCAGGGAGAGACAGCAGCTTGGCAGCTCTTCCCTCGTTTAACTACAGAAATTGTAATGACAGAAATTTGAGAGACAGGAGTTTAGTGAAATAGTAACCAGTCAGACAACAGACCTGGCAAATGCAACTGAATGTGAAAGTCGGATTGCTTCAGTGTGCTTTGGGTGCAACGAGACCACCGCAGACAGCTTCAGTGGTCCTCTGACGGATCCCCTCATGGTACAGTTACATGTACATGTTACTTCCTGGTGTTACCGCTGTTACCTTGTGGTTGACTTGGCTGAGAGCAGCTTGTTTCTGTGAGATGTTGATGAGCTGAAAAGACAGTTTGAAAAGCGTGAAAGTCAGTTTGTTTGTTTGTTTGTTCTGCAGCTGTTGTTGTTGTTTGTTTGTTTGTCGCTCACCATGTAGTTGTATCCGTGCTTGGACTGCAGCATGCTCACGATCTGCTGCAGACTCTGCAGGTACGCCTCCTCGGCGCAGCCCGCCGGGCAGAAGACGGTGATGATGCGTTCGGTGACGTAGGTCAGGTCGAGCCGCCACTGTTCCTCCATGACTGCACGTGGGACGCCGGGGGGCGTGGACGGGAAGCGGCGCGGCGCGGCGCGGTGGGAAAAGAGGAAAGACAGGAGGGAGGGAAACACTTTTTAGAGAAGTGAGACTCGTTCCGGGCGCTGGCGCAAGCGTTTCTGTCCGAGCGGGGCGCTGCGTCGGTCCGGCGAGGCGCACGCGGGGAATCTCTGAGGTCAGGCGCCGTCGTCCTGATAAATCCTCGCAAATCCTTTTCCTGGACGTGACGCGGCAACCAAACAAAGCAGGCCGGAGGCCGACCGGAAACCTCCGAAAGAGTCACGGCAACGGAGTGACCCAATGATGACGACGGCGCTCAAACTTTAGGCAGAGACCCCGTGACTCATACGACGCTGACTTCACTGTTCTTTGAATTCACGTGACTCAGAAGCCAAATGAGGGCGTTTATTTTTAGTTCTGCTTTTAGATTCGACCGAGACGGCAGAATATTTCAACTCTGACGAAGGAGATTTTAAAAAAGAACCCGACAGGAGATGAGTTGGAGAGAGATGACGAAACGTCCCGAGCAACACAAAAAACAATCACAAACAAACGCCAAAGTCTGAGAAAAACAAGAAAAGACAAGAAAAAACACACAAGACAGAAGATATGAACAATCTGTGACACAAAACAAACTCTTAAGAGTTTAAATCTACTAAACATGACCTTCTAATGACAAACCAGAAACGGAAAGAACACTCATGAGAAGCTGCAGAGCTGCTGTCTCTCTCTCTCTCTCTCTTAGAGCATCTTCCTCGCACAAAGCTGAGCGTATGTTGACTAATGTGGCTTTTTTCTCCTGCATATAAACAAATACGTTGTCAACAATAGCTATGAGAGTCAAAAGATCAACATCAGCGAGTTATTTAATCGCTTTAAACGCCGACGTTACAGTTCCGTTATTTTCAGATCCAATCGGTTCTTTACTGAAGGAAGTTTTCCAATACGAAGTTCTGCTCCTGGACTCAAAAGTCCTCGACTGTTTTCCCTTTTTTTTTTATCTTCAACATCTCGTCTGCTGCTTTAAATTCGTCCCCGTTTCTACGAATCGGCTCCGAGGTGATTTCCCCGCACATTCCTGCGCGAGCGACGCGAGCGGGGCCGACCTGCGGGATCCGGCCGGCCGCGGCGGAGGACGAAACGGGGACGCCGAGACGCGTGTTCGCGCACTTCCACGTTAGGGGAGGGAGGGGAGCCGGACGCACGGCGGAGCGTACAAAGAGCGGCGGTTAACCTCGCCTTCACCCTGACCATGTGACCACGGCAGGGTAAACACAGCGAGACAGCCGCGTTGGCCCAAACGGCGCCCAGGAATAACCCGGCGGGAAGCACCGCAGCAGCTCTGCCCTTCGTTCCAGGAATCGTAGCGTGCGTTCATAACTTATCAGGCCTCCTTCTCTCCACTGACACCATAAACAACAACAACAACAACAAGCTGTTTTCTCCTCTTTCCACTCGTCTGTCAGGTAGAAGCGTCTCAGTCGAGTCTCCACGTGGTCAGACGGTTGACATGTGAACGAACAGTGATGAAGAACCATGTGGATTGAAAACAAGCTTCTCTTTTGAAGCGACTGCTAACAAGTTGGGCTTGAACGTCAGTCACATGACAAACAATCAAAATGATCCAAAAATAATGGAAAAAAGCCAATGAGACCTCACTAATTGAATTTTGAACATTACAAAGATGGAAACAACAAAAAGTGACGCAATAAACACGAGAAAAACAACTTCAAACTGCTTAAAAATGAAAGAATGGAAGCAGGAAACAGGTCCAAAGACTCCAAATGAAACCTGAAAGACATAAAATAATCACGAGAGAGCACAAACTAGCCACTAAATGACTGCAAGAGCGCCCGAAAAGGACGACACGAAGCCTTGAAATGACCACAAAGTGACAGAAAAACCAGCAAAGGACAAAGAATGACTTAAAAACAACACAATTTATCGATAAAGTAACAAAACAGCATTGAAAAACAGCAACAACGACCTCAGAGAAACTCGACACGACATCAAGAGTTCACAAACTTACTTGACTCAGAGACAAAAGATTAAAATTGTGTGACTCTGACTCCAAACCTTCAGCCACGTGAAGTGTTTGCTTGTCAATAAAGCGAGACAAATATTCCCCCATGTGAAGTACGCCTACTTCACATGTGTGAGGATTTGGTGCCGCTTGCGAACACACCCTCCCGCCGACTCGGAGCTGAAACATTCGAGTCGGGGAAAAAAAAAACGCATTTTTTAATGAGCGACTTCTCTGCAATTACAAGTTTTCTGGTCTGCTTTTCCAAAGTTTGTAGACTCCCGCGATCTAAATCCGTCCGAGCTCCGCCTGAGAAACCAAAACAAACGGAAGTGTACGACTTAACCACACACACACACACACACTCACACACACACACTGCTCTAGGGCCTTGGGCCTAAACTGGCCTCATCTAATTATAGTCTCTCTTTTCCATTTATTTGTAGGAGTGCGTTTCACAGCAGCGACCACCTTTGTCGCTGTATTATTCTCCTGTTTTGTCTCCTTTAAGAAGCTGTTTTGCTTGAAACTGAAAGTGTTGGAGCGAAATTCCAGAAGTGAAATTAACAGTCGCCGCGTCGTCTCCTTCGGGAGCTTCTTATTCCGTTTCGATCCTAAACGCACACGAAAGAACTTCGAACGAGACGTGACAAAGTTTACACAAGGACAGAAGCCAAAGGAGACAATAAAGCAGTTGAAGGAATGTGTAAAGATTAGAAAACAAGCAGACAACAACGCAAAGTGATCAAAGGGATACAAAACAACAAAGAGGCAACGAAAGAGCTTCAAAGTTTGAAATGACTCGTATTCGAGCAGAAGAGACGAGAAGCTTCAGAACCAGTCAGAAAATGAATGAAAAATGTCCCTAAATGTCCAAAAAATGACCACAAAATAGCTTTAAAGGCCAGAAACGACTTCGAGATCTGAACTCCGGAGGCGTCAAACGACAACATGGAGAAACAAAACAGGAAAAGGACCAAAAAAAAGGAAGATGAGCTGAATCCATATGGAGAGAAAAGCATCACAGAGAAACACAGAAGGACAGAACGACAAAAAAACAACTTTAAAGCTAAAATCAAACGTGTTCAAGGCAAAAATATGAACATGATCTCATGAAGACGACCACAAAAAGACAGAAAAAAGGGAATAAACACACACACGCGACATCACAATATGCAGATCTGCTCGAGTGCTGCACTGATTTGTTTTAAATGACACTTTTGTGCAAATAAACTGAGCTGAACCCCCTCCAGCAGGGTTCAAGGACCCCTCAATAAGCCCCTCTAATTACAGTATCATTCATCAGTTCAAGGGATGTTTCAAGGGGGGGGGGCTCATTTGCATTTGTTGGAAGATCAATTATCAGCCACTCCTGCTGCATTTCTCACCATTTAAGGTCTTAATGTGAGATTAAATGAGCTCCTAAGGAGGAGCGAATCCCCTCCGGGGGGGGTCTCACTGTGTCAAGGGGGGGGGGGGGGGTAATCTGGGCATCTTCAGAAGCAATCACACTTTCCCCTCCCCTGAGAGTCGTGATCCATCGCATGTTCCTGCTCAGAGTGGTGATGGTTTATGGGAGGTCGTTAACATTCAACCGCACGGAGACGTGAAGCAGGCAGGAGGCAGATTAACAGCCGGTCAAACTTTATAGCGACATGTTGACAAAAAAAAAAACGCAGAGTAGAGGAGTCTTACCTCGGCCTTGGCTGCTCTGAACAAGAAGTGAAGTGAAGCTGGATAAGTGAAAGTCGTGCGTGTGTGACGGGTGCAGAGAAACGAGGTGGAGACTTGACATGAGGAAGGTGGGGGGAGGAGGAGGAGGAGGAGGAGGAGGAGGAGGGAGGAAGGAGAGGCGGTCAGAGTAAAACATGATAAAGTGCTGCAGCGCTGGCTGAACTTTGCCCTCTGTTGGTGTGCTGTGTGAGAGCAGCCCGCTCACGCCTGCGACAGCACTCTGTTATCTGGCCTCTCAGGTAATCACATCAAAATCCACCCTTTAACTTTTAGCACACAAACAGCTCGGAGCGATCGTCTCCAAAAAATAACACCGATAATAAACAGACTATTTTGTCACATGTTCGGATGACGAACTGGAGAAAAATACTTACTTTTGCGTTCTGTGCAGACTCTTATTCTTCCCCTTTCACACCCTGCTAAACTCCACCAAGCTCATAAATGCATCTAAAACGAAGCAATATTTTATTTCTTTCATTATTTCATTGAATGATTTTATTCATAAAGGGTTAAAAAGAAGAAAATAGGCGCAAACAACAGCAGAATAAGTTCAGTATTCTTTTATTAATCACCTCTCCGCCTCCCCAAATCATAACTAACGAATTCAAAGTTTGTTCTTAGTATTCATCAATAACTTTACAACATTTACAGTATTGGAAGCAGGAGGTTGTGTCCATTCAAACCGCTTCATAAGCTGCTGGGGCACCACTGCCCACCCAAAACTAGATAATTTGAAGAATAAAAACGTAAAAAAATAAATAAAAACTCGATCAACTTCATTTTCAAACACTAGATGGCACCAGAATACGCGTTACACGTCTTGTCTCGACATATGTTGTCATACTAACAGTTGACACTGCGTGGTTGATTCTCATTTGCATGTTGAGTTTTTATCAAATGAGTTATCAGGCACGAAGCAGGATGTAATTAGTTCAAGCAATTCAAGTTTTACAGACGAGTAAAGTATTGTGGCGGCAGTTTGTGTTGCCTTCAGGGCCTCACATGCTTGTAGGATTCAGGAGCACTGCTGCGTTTGGAACTGTCACAAAATGTAACAGTCCTAAATTCATTTTTTTCGTATTTAAAATGGCAGGAACTCTCATTTATTTCCTATCTGACATAGAAATCAAAATTAAACTAAAACTGATTGAATGTCTGTTGAAGTACAGCCCACGTGATGGACATTTTCGCATATCGTTCGCTTCTCGAAAAAAACACAATGAAGCGAATGTTTTTCCTCTCATTTCGAGCTGAAGATTATTGATTGGGAACACTTTTCGTTTTAGATGATATTATTAGATGGGGGGACTTTTAACTTTCACTGATGGAACGGGGACTTTCCCGGTGACAGACGGTGCCGTCCGTGACAAGCAGATCAGTTGAGTAAATTCCGAGCCATGTCGTGTCCGTGAAGGTGTCATAATTCATATCCAATGAGACCCCGCCCTGTCCACACAGTGCCCCGCTGACCGTCGCTCTCGTCGGGCTGTACAGTAGCTGTCGCGCCTTCTCGCGTTAGCTCCCATGGCGACCAGCTAAGAAGGGGCGTTTTGTCACCGGTAACTCCCGGTTAGCTCCCGTCAGAGAGCTAACGGGCGTCTCATGAGATGGGGTGATGTAGCGGAATAACTCTTTGGACGAAGTGCGCAGTACTGTAGCGTGCTAGGCTAACGCGGAGGAAGCAGGCAGCCACCGGAGCGAGCTAACGGCTAGCGCAGGCTAACGTTCACCTGCGGGCTCCGCTGCCCGTCGACCCGCCGCTGTGACAGGATGGAAAGTGCGAAGGAAAACCAGTCCGCCGGAGCGCCCTCAACTTCCCCCGCCCTGCAGGGGACCGCGGACCCCGGCGGCGACGGCAGCCCCGGGAAGCCGAGCGGATTACCGCCGCTGCCCGCCGGGAAGAGACCCTCGATCGGGGAGGACGACGGCGGCGGCGGCGCAGAAGCGAAACTCTTCGGCAAGGGGCTGGCGGCCACCTCCCTTCTCCAGATCGCCATCCGAAACGGGATCTACCAGAACCAAGTTGCCAACGCCATCGGCGGCGCGGCCAAGAACATGAACATGCCCGCCGTGAAGACGCCCAACATCTACAGCCTGACGTCCGTCAACAGCTCCACTTCGGTGAACTCTCTGCTGAGCAGGCGGCGGCACAGACACAAGAGGAATTTGTCTCTCGGGGCTCCGCCGACCACCGGCGCGCCCGGAGCCGCCGCCGCCGCCTCCTCCTCCTCCTCCGAGGCGGCCGCTCCGTCTCAGTCCGCGTCCCCCCTGAGCACCCTCAGCCTGGACCGAAAGACGTTTCTGCGGCAGAAGCAGTCCAAGCAGCTCCAGGCCTCCGACAAGACGTGGGTGCGATCGGACCTCCGGCGGGGCTGCATCCACGTCCACGACTGGCTCACGCCCTCCTACCCGCGCCCAGTGCTGTGCACCCTGGACACCACTGCAGGGGAGGTCGCCTGCAAGCTGGAGGGGAGCAAATCCGGGGCTGTGCTCAGAGTTGGCTGCAAACCCGCAGCCTCTGTGGACCAAAATGGTTCTTGTACAGATACTAATGGACATGTTGATGACAGCAGGAGTCTGAGTGACAGCGTGGATGTCAAAAATCCCAAAGCGGAGGAGGAAGAAGCCACTAAACTGCCATCTAATCTGCTGCACGATGACAAAACGGCCAGTAACTCCTCGTCCGAGGTCTACCTGAACGACATTGGTGTGGACGTGAGCTTCGGCGGTGCGGACTGTTACGGCGTCTACTCGGGTTCGGACATGGAGAGCAGCACCTGCGAGGACTTCAGCCCCGGCGGGCCCAGGAGCACCGAGCACCGGGACTCCCTCAGCGACGGCCTGGGCTTGGGCACGGACTCGTCGGCCATGAGCCCCAACTGCGACAGCGCCCCGGAGGGGCCCGACCCTTTCGAGAGCTCCTCGGACGAAGTGGACCTCGCCTCCTCCCCGACACATTCGACCTGCGCCTCCGCTGCCGAGCCGCCTCCTTCAGACCCTTCCAGCACCGCAAACCAAGAGGCAACTCTCGATAACGGCGTGGAAGCTGAGGCCGGCGAAAACGCAGACGGCCCGAAATTAATCAAACCTCCTCCTAAATGCCCCACCACCTCTCAGGCGCGGCCTCTGACCAGCCAGGCATCTGGCCAGCCTGACCCCGAGATCCCAGGGGGCTGCAGAGGATGGCCCGAGCCCATTAATACCAGTCCGATCCCGGCGCTCTTCATCCAGCTGCACGGGGGAGCCGTGCGGCGGCTGGCGGATGATGAAAGACCCCTGCAGATCCTGAGCGAGTATCTGGCTAATCTGGGCTTCGAAGACGCGTGGAGGGTGCAGGAGGAGGGGATGAACCCGGAAATCGGCTGCCTGCTTCGCTTCTACTTTGGTGAGGAAACATTTGCTTCTTTCTTTCAAATCTCTCCAAACGTCCCTCTGAGTTTGGTTCGACCGTGCCGTGCCGCCACAGGCCACTCCAGCCGTGCTCTGCGCTCCCTCATTGTCGCCCCCCCCCCCTCTCTCAGTGGACTCTGAGTGCTCTCATTGTGTTTGGTCATTCGCACTGTGAAACAAGTGCGTTCAATTGTCCTGGCAGCACAATAGTCAGCGTTGTGCCTGTGAGCGCAGTGGAGACACATCTGGGTGGGACAGGTGTGCTCAGCCACCGACGCGCTCTCCAAATCCTCGACACTTCTCTCTCCCTCTCTCTTTTGGTCTCCCTGCTGTTGTTGTTGTTATTGAGAAGCGTCTTGTTGTGCTGACTGGCCGTGTAAGAGGATCGAGGGTCCGGCTCGATCTCTGGAGGGATTAGCACCACTGGATATTGTTTTTGACCTTGTTTCTAACACCATCAGCAAAGACTGCGCGGGATTAGCAGCGAGGAGCATCTGTTTGCTTCCAAATTAACACGTTTAGACTTCATTCAACTCCTCCTCTCAATCCAGTCGAAAATGTGTCACGAACCTTCTCCCGGGAACAATCGACAGCCCTTATTTGTCGTTCTGCTTTTGTTTTCTTTGTACGAAGTAAGAATCAGACCATCAAACACAAGCGGGAGAACCGGTTTAGGGCACTGGATAAAATAAACCGGCTGCTCTATCTTTGTAAACACAATTAAAAGGGATCATGTGGCCATATATTCAAAAAGTAATCCCACAGGCAATAATATTTTCGTCCCTGCGTCAAGTTACTGCAGCCGGAGCCTGAAAATGAATGAAAACAAGTCTTGTAAGGCGGGGCTAGGAGGGGGGGGGCTCCGGTGGTACAACGCGATCTGACTGAGCCGCCACTGAGTCATGGAAATGAGTTTGCGTTGGTCATGTTGGCCTCATCGGGAAGGGCGTCGCCATCGGTAACGATCGGACGATCCGTAAAGACTCGGATAAGCTCCGAGTTTGTCTCAGCGTCGCTTATTTTAGGAAGGAATGCCAAACTAAACGTCTTATATCAGACAGAAAAAGGCCTTTTGGAAAGGAACCTTCGCAGTCTGGTGCAAGTCTAACTCGGGTTCATGCACCTTCAACCCCGACCTGTTTCGGTCCGGCCAGGCAGGCTGTGAATCGAACAGAAGGGACGAGGAATCCTGACGTTTTCACGCTGAAATGTCTCGCGGCGGCGACACGATACATGTTGGCAACGGGCCGAAAACCAAGTTAAAAAGGACAAAAAGAATCAAGTCTGGTGTAAAGTTTGGGCAAAGAACGACGCCTGTTATTTTAGTGCCCGAAGCCTAAAGCGAAAAGATAAAACGCTTATTTTTTTCGCAACAGATCGCGCTCAATAGTCAACTTTATCACATGGTTACCTAATCTTGTGCGGCCCTTCTCACAATGGTTAAAGTTGACCACTCCTGGTAGATAAAGTCGCTATTATTCTTAAAGAATGTGCGTTTTTTTTTATCTCTCGGTCAGATGTGGAGATGTTGAAAGTGTTGCTGTTCTCCCTCCGTCGTGTTCCGATTCCCAATCTAAAGATAAACCGGAGACGTGGGACAAAAACGGGCCGTCCTGTACTCTGGGAACTGTTGGCGAACAAAGCGCCCGGCCTCACCCTCCGTCCTCCCGCCGACTCCCACGGCAACAAACAAAGCGTGACGCCGCTGAGAGCTGGAGGCCCCGTTCGTACATGCAGCCGTGAAACGAGCGGCGAGAGCCCGGTATGCGTGACCGGCGGGTGACGAGAAGCGACAACAGTCGTTCTCCAGCAGGCATCGCGGCGCTCTGCTGAGCTGTTTATTTGTTGCTCTGGTGGGAATAATACCAGTGATGAAACTCGATAAAAGTTATCGTCTGTGAGGTGAAATGTGATAGATTTATTTCTTCGGAGTGTCATTATTTAAAACTTTGGACGCTGCTGTTGAACATGTTGTGGAGGAGTGGTCACATGGTTCTTCATTAGTGGGAGGAGTGCGCATACATCCAGGATCTGTTCTTTTTTTGTGTTGTTTTTTCGTATCATCATTATAATGTCGTCCAACGTCACGCTCTGACGTGTTGAAGTCGGGACTCGGTCGACCTCAGACGTCGTGCAGTGGTTTCGACTCACCTCTACTGTTTTGGGTCACTTGAATTAGAATTGGGTTTTGACTCTGTCTCTCATGATTGTATCACATTTTGTGATCGTTTATAGTTTGTCAAACATGCTCACAACAACTCCAGCTGTTCATTGGCTGCCTGATTTAATCCCTTGTACACTCAGAGATTAGATACAAGCTGATCGATGTCGTCACTTTACCTGTCAGCGCAGGATTGTCACCAGAAATCTTTGACGGCGTCATGTGGACATTAACCCACATGATATCTCGTTCGTAGTCCGGTATTGCACTGCAGTGGTCTCAGTGTTATGGCTGACTGGTGTGTGTGTGTGGCATTGTCTTCAGAATGTGTGTGTGTGTTTGTGTGTGTGTGGCGCTCCGGTGTTGTTGACGTCCAGGAGTTTGACTCAGCAGAACCGTCGAAAAAGCATCCTGCCAAGAATCGTCTCCCCCCCACCCCCCCACCCCCCCGTCGCACCGACTCGCGGCGTGCTGACGGCCTCAGAAAAAAGTGACCCGAGTGGAACTCGGATTTCACCTCCTCAGTGTTTCGGCAGCCAGAGGTCGGCGCTCTGCCCGGCAAGGTCGGACGCTCGGTGATGCTGCGAGTCTCCCCGAGCACTCCGGGCTGCTCGCTTCGGCGTCCGCTCGGCCGTCTTTCCGTAAAAGACTCGCCGCGTTTCTGGCTGCGTGAGCGGCCGCTGTTTAAGCTGAAGCGTGGTGTGTTCAGGGACACGTGGGCTCGGCTCAGGACACGGTGCACAACGGAGCTGAACAGGGCGCGGCCGGCGGCTCCGCGAAGACAGACAGGATGTTTCCCATTCAGAGAAACGGGAGGAAGGAAAGGGCATGAACGTGTGTACGAACAGCAGGGAAGGGTGGGCGCACACAGCACACATTCCTCTTTATTGTTACAAACGGGGCGTGTTACAAATCCATTGTTCGGCTTTTCTTATTGATTCATCCCGGCGCTTTGTTTGGTTGAATAAAACTGCTCCCATTTATCTCTCACAGAGCCTCGCGGCGCATTAATATCAGTCGAAACTTTGACTTATTAGGGAAAAACAATTAACAAGTCAGCTGATTAGCATTCAGCCGCAGCCTGTGAGGATTTCAGCGGCTCTAAAACGAAATAATTCAGTTTCCTCGCTCAGTTCCAGACTCGAGAATCGGTTTCTCTGTCGTATTGTGGTGAAAGTCTGTTTTTGATGATCGCAGAGAGAAACTGTTCCTTGTAGTGCTTCACAAAAGAGCTACAGAGGGGTTGTTTAGCCCCAGATATTGGGACACTGGGAGTGTTTTTCATCAGGTCTGACTGGTGTGTGTGTGTGTGTGTGTGTGTGTGTGTGTGTGTGGGTGGGGGGGGGGGGGGGGGGGGGGGGGGGGGGGGG
>JASSRZ010000055.1:19039870-19059573 GCA_032164315.1 Malacoctenus gilli
TGTGTGTGTGTGTGTGTGTGTGTGTGTGTGTGTGTGTGTGTGTGTGTCTGTGTGTGTGTGTGTGTGTGTGTGTGTGTTTGGGAGGGGAGTGTAGGGGGGGTTTGCTGACATGTGAGTGTGTGGAAGTGGGGAAAAGGTGAGGCTGGTTTGCTGTTAACACCCTCAGAGGACTGGCATGAAAACGTCAACAGCCCCGAGAGGAAGAGTGCTCGCTGTTTACCCTTCAGCAACGGACCGCGCTGGAGTCAAAACACGGCGGCCTCTCGGTGTGAAACGTCACCCGTGTCTACCCGGCGGCATTGGCGCCCTGTAATCAACGCTCCAGCAGCGCAGTGGAGTGATCAGACTGTGCAGCAGGAGAAATTAGATCAAATTGAAATTGCACAAGAAGGCCCCTGTACAGGCAAATGCACCGATTTTTATGTATGGGGGAGGGGGGGTTGCATCCCTGAATGGCAGGTCAGCCGCCGAGAGTCCACACTGGATTCCTGCAGTGAAACAATGGGAGCCATGACTTGGGGTTTGTTTGGCTGCCTGCGAGAGCGGTGCGCAAAAAAAGGTGGTGTGAGAATGAGGGGGCTGTGGGTTTGCTGAATTCCTATCCGGTGAGCGGCGCGTTGGTTTCTGTCTAGACAAAGCTCAGTTGTCGGGGAGACCCGTGCAGATTTAGGACTGCCCCGGGCTCCAGGATGGAGAGAGAGGGTGAGAGAGAGAGGGAGAGACTTTCCTCTTTCTCTCTATCTTTCCATCCTGCTCACTTTTCCCTCCAAGGGGGATTTCAATGAATGTGTTCAATCGCTGAGGGTGGGTGTTTTTTTTTGTTGTTGTTGGCGGTGGGAGTTTTTCTCCCATGATCGGGTGGAGACAGCTCGCTGCATTTGTGCAATGATATCAACTGGCATAAGAACCTCAAAGCTTTCATGCCTCCCACACTCGGCAGGAAATGGGAGCTCGATCCCACCTTGTATGCAGACGGCGAACAATGGCGGTGACTTCTCACCTCCAGACGGCACATCTTCGGCTCTCGGCTCACGCTCCCGCCTGTCTGTGTGGCCCCATTGTCTCCCGGGCGACTGGGCGGCGAGATAAGGCGGAGAGACGAGGCAGCATGACGGCGCGGCCGGGGCTGACTAAAGGTTCATTACCACTTACGATCAGCCGCAGCCCGAGGGCTCCTTCTTGGAACCTCGTGCGCAGTTGCACTGTACACGGCTCCTCCGCTTCTCCGGAGGATTTGCAGCGTTGACAGCAGGAGTTTGGAGACTTTTTTTCCCACCTTGTAGAGATAATGATGTCTGGAAAAATAAATCTCCCCCCCCCCCTTCCGCCACCTAACATCGATGCCATCTTTCTACAGGTCTGCTCTTTTTCACCAAGGAGCCTCTCAAAGTTCAATGACCCTTTAACATATGCTGCACTTGGATGAAAACAGCTGAGTCAGCTGAACCCCTCCCCCCCTCCGAGCAGCTGGACAAGATGTTCTGAAACTAGAGGAAAATGCAGAAAAGTTGAAAAATGATGCTGGAACGCAAACAAACGTACTTGCATATGATGCAGGTCTCATTTCAAAAGGTCGCCAGTTGTCCGATAAGCAGTGAACTCATGCAAACAATATAGAACATGGCAAGAAGTGTCGGGATGCAAAAGCTGAGCAGCAGGGTGGAAAAAAAAGCGTTTCAACCAGAGAAGTGCTTCAAATGCACTTTTCAGTTGTGCATGCAACAGGTCTTGCACAGAAATCCCCCCTCCACCCACATCCAGCTGCATGGCAGCGAATGTGTATTAAGAGGAGCAGCTGGGCAGCTCCGCTCCTGCTGCATCACGCCATCCAGACAGATTCTGGGTGTCATTTCACCCCATATGTGTCCAATCACATTTGTTTCTCACCCGACGCTGAGTCCACTGTTTTTTCATGGAAAGCAATCAAAGCGGCTCAAAGCGGAGCACATGCGCGTGGATACGTTGCACCTGGTTCTGGTCCTTTCTTTCTCAAACTGCCTGTATTTCGCTGAATTTGCACACATATGAAAGAAAAAGTCGGCGGCACTTCAAAGCGAGCCTTAATCCTGGGATGTTATCCGCCGTGCCTCTCTGCAGGGTGTGTTGGGGGGGGGGGCTGTCGATGAACCTATTTCACATGGAATCGGAGGCACGCTAATCAAGGCTTTGAACTCGCCGCGCAGCTGCGACTGTCGGCGGGCCGTGCGAGCGAGCGGACGCGCGCTCGCCCAGGAACCTGTTTTTCTCCGCACGTGGGGCCCAGGTGAGGAGGGGGAGGAAAGAGGGGGGGGGCGATGACAGAAAGCCCGAGCCCTGAGTCCCGTGCCCTGCGCCTCACCCCACGTCCGGCGACAGCGTCGCCATGCCTGCCGCAGAGACATACGGAGCCTCGGAGAGAAGCCCGCCACCGGTGACTCACCGGCTGGGAACCTCCGGCTCCCGATTTCAGTCTGCAAACATGCAACACCTTCCTTTTCATGTCGGCCCACCTCACGGTTAGACCTTCAACATTTTTTTTCTTTTTTTCATCAAAGCTTGTAATTGATTATGTTCTTTGCACAGATCAGACGGGTCGCAGCGTTAGTCACCGCGTTCGTCTGGAGTGGAGGAGACGCTGTGTATGGGTTTTCTTTCCGGGAGGCCTCTGTCTCTTTCCTCTGCACGCCTGACTGGACAGTCTGGCTCCCAGATAGCATCAGGCTTGTCTGAGATCAGCACTCATGAGGGCACAGTTAAACTTGTGAGAAAAAAAAAAAAAAAGAAAAAGAACGCCGGACTGCCCCGTCCCGCCTCGGCTCTGCTCTAAACAATGTACAAAACGACCTGTTTGTGAGTGTGGCACAATGCCGTTAGGCTGCCGGCATTGTCGCCGCGCCTCTGCGAACGTGCGTAATCTTCGGAGCTTTACTGCAGATCCCGGGCCCAGGAGCGGACGGTGCAGCCCGCCGCGTGTCGTTGTTGTTGCCAGGCAGTTTAGGCAGCGTGGCAGGGAGATGGCAGAGCAGCTAGGATGTCTTCTGTTCATTTTTTTTCCAGCATTGTATTTGAGGAGTGCTCAATTACACTTTAAAAAAAGGTACCAAAATGCAACACAGTTTGTTTGTGTTGCATCTGTACAGGAGTGTGGTAATGATACACCATGTCCAAGTTAGTTTTGTTCTTACTGTTTAAACTTCAATTTCAGACCTTGCATTGGACTCATGGAACAGGACATTCTAAGCTGAGTTCACGTCTCTATTTTAGCTTTATTCCATGGATCTCATTCGCTCCACTTGACTGGTTTCTATTTGGTTTTTTAATGATTTCTCCTTAGGCTAGGATATCTGCGAGTACCTCGACCCAAATAAATGTGATGTCAGCGAGCTATCGGGGCCAACAAATGACTCCAACATTGAAGTGGGACACAGTTTTTTTTGTATGGAACATAACCGAAACAGTTTGGAGTCAAGTCACGTGGAGGCCAGTCGTGCTCAGAACTTGTGCGGTGGAAACTTTTTTTCAGCCAGGAGACGTCAGCTCTCGGTTCGCTCGCAGTCGTCGCTGAGGTTGCAGTGTCCTCAGTTGCTCTAAATCAAACGACTCAAAGAAACCGTGGTCACTGAAAAAGAGTTAAACTTTCACTTGGGAGAGCGAGCCGCGCTGTAATTGTGCCCCCGCGCCACAGCGTGCTCACGTGCACGTGGCTGCGTCCCTGCAGAGTTGCTGTGACACACTTGGCTGTCTCGCGTGAGTCACTTTTTGATGACTGACTCTGTCGCTGGGTTCTGCTTGTCTGACATCACTCAGCTGAAAGTCAGACGGCCGTCATCCCGTTTGGATCTTTTCTGCGGGAATTAGCTTGGAAGAGATGTCCGGAATTTACAACCGCGCGTGCTCCGCCTGTGGTTGCAGTTTTTCGCTTTATGAACTCATGCAGAGAAGAAAGCAGGGAAGAAGTAAAGACGCAAAACATCTGAGATAAACTACCAGGAGGCAGACAGCTCTTAGAAAGGGAAGCTCATGTGTATTGAAGACTGTAGGTACATCACAGGAAATGCAGACGAATGCTAATTTTGACATCACAGACTTCCTATATGATCCTGGTGACTCGGTTCATTAAAAAGTAGTGAGTGGGTAATTAAGTCACTGATCTCTGCTAACTTTTAAGGGGGGAGGAGCAGGGAGGGAACAGGACACCCTAACGTTTCACCCCTTCATTTGGTTTGGTTCACTTTCGCATGGCACTTTTACAAGTGGACCAGACCGCTCAGATGGCATCACACAGTTCCAGCTACTATTCTTATTTGAGGACCCTAACATCGTAAACCAGAGATCACGTTGCCATAGTTACACGGATGCTGAACGGTCTACCCAATTTTCTTCTTGGTTTAGGTGAGTTGGATGTAAGGGGGGCTGTTGTCATTGCAACTGCCTCATTCAGTTGCTAATGGCTATCAGTTGCTGGGGCATTGCTGCTCGTTGACGTGGGTTTACGCTCATGTTACTCAATAGAGTGGCGAGACAGCTCCTAAGTTAGCATTTCCTTTGATTGTTTCTCCAAATTTACATTTCTGTTGAGACTTAACCACTGGCGCCCAGCAGGAGAGCACTTTGAGTCCTTTATTTGATTATGATAAGCTTCTTCAAACGCCACCTGAAAAACACATGCGCCCACGCTTGAATCTGCCACATTTTTTTTTCCTTGCAGGCTCATTCATCATCCCCTCCACCGTAGGTGTGAAACACTGTTCAAGCGGTGACCAAGTAGGCGCTTCTTGTCCCCCGCTAATTCCAGTCCAGTTTGAGGGACTTCTCGGGGTGTTTGTTCAGGCAGCAGATCTGAGCAGCGTGTGGGATCGCGCGCCGCCGGGGGCCAAAAGTTGCCGCCGTAAACTTTGCGGGACCTCGGCGCTGGCGCTGTGACAGCCCACCTGTGCAAAAAAGCCCCCGCAGCCACATGAAAGACACATCTCCGCTATCCACACATCAAATGTGCATGTGTGTGTTTTTCCCCTTCCCTCTTCTTCTTCCATCAGTGCTTTCAGTGTGTTACATGTTTACAAGTACCGCACGCAAGCAGGCCCGCTAGCTGCAGACGGGCGCACCGCGGCTGGGAGCATTGCAGACATTCTTTTGGGCTGGTAGGATTTTGGAGGCTCAGTCCTGCACACTGAGAATCACACGCCCTGCAGTGATAAATGCCCCCCCACATACACACACCCCCTGCTTGTTTGCGTTCCTGGAATGACAGGCTTTTTTTTTTTTTTTTTTAAATACATGCATTTGTTTTCCGTAGGGCTTTAATTACAAATAAAAGCGTGGACACAGCAGTATTTGTGCGCATCATTGAAAGGTCTCATTCATATCAATGAAGTGCATATAGGTGACTGTGGTTGGACAGTGCTGAAATACTGCTTTATTCCGTCCAGCCAGCCGGACTCGGGTGCTAACTGGACGTGACAGTGACTCACTCTGGAGGCACTAAATTAGCGTTGCCTAAATCTCCTCTCTGAAACACTTGAGTGCCGTTCTTGGGATGCGATAAATCAGATTAGTTTGAAGAGCTTTTGAAACAGCAGGGGGAAGACTGTAGAAGCCGGCGTTCCTCCTGACTAGAAAGAGGGGGATTATCTTGAATTCCTCATCGTCGGGTCATGAGAGGAGCACGCTGGCTCAGACAGCAGAGCACACGTGTGTGCGTGTGTGTGTATGTGCATGTGTGTCTGTGTCTGTGTGTGTATGTGTGATGAGCCAATCCTGTTGGAAAAGTCTGTAATCACCTCTGTCAGACTGACTGGCTCACACAGTCTGCCACATGTGACACCTCTGCCCTGGGGTGGGGTGAGGGGGGGGTACTCCCTGGTCCTCACCCATCCGTCAGTGGTAGGGCAACATTGCAGGTCCTGCGTTGTTATCGCATTGGCTGTGGAGGAAAAGCTGAGAAGTCCACAAGTCTGGCTCAGGATGGGATATGATTCACCGGTGAACCCTCTTTGGGCGTCTACCCTGACTGTTAACAAGCGCCCGGTCTAATTTGAATGCTCGATTTGCATTGTTATTTGGTTACTGCCAGGTTTGCGTGACAGTCTGACTTTTTGAGTTTCGATGAGGTGCCAGATTTTCGAACCAAACCGAAATATATGTGATTAATTTGAATGTCTGAAAGGCAGCAGGAGCAAGCTTGTTGTCTGGATCTAAGTCAGCAATAAGGAAAAACTTGTCACGATCAGTTCACCGAGCCACTAATTTTCCTAGAAGCACTTTGTGAAATCTGTGAAGGGTTGCTTTACAATCCCAAACCACCGGAGGCAGCAGGGAGCTGCCATGTGCTCTGCGCTTGCTGTAAAGAAAGCGGGGCTCACACGTGACAACCTTCCCTGATTCATTGTCTGAGAGAAAATACACGCAGTTTGTTCCCAAGATGCCAGTGGAAACTTTTGGCCGGCGGCGAATAAGACGGCTGACGCGGCGGCCCTCACTGCACCTCTGTTTACAAGCGCTGCTTCTTCTGTGGTCGAGGTTTCTGTAACCTCCAATGGACTCAGTACCCTTCGTCTCCACGATGAACCATCCAAAAGCCCCATCATCCTCCTGCAACTACACACACAGTGATAAAGACAGTGACTGCTTTTTTGCAGTTGCTTGATTCTAGAAATTTGCGGTTTCAAACGAGGACGCCTCCAAATACTTAACGAACTGTCACATGAGATCGCAGAAGCTCACAAATCATGACCAGTGCAAATCCTGGCGTTGGGTTGTTTTTGAGCCGTTACCACCTGTTTGGATGCAGCTTTACGAGGACATCAAGTTAATGGGTCCTACTGGCATAGTGCACTTTGTTCTAGGATCTATTAAACAGGCAGGCGGAAGGTGAACTTTCACCGTCACGCCGGTCACACGGGGACGCGTGGAAGTCTGGCACCGTTTGAAGTGTCTCGCATTATGATCGGGATCGGCTTGACTCAGGGATCGTCAAGACCTGGCTGCATGTGGATTGAGTCAAACGACAGGAAAGATGACAGGACTTAGCACACACATTCTGGTCCACGAGTGCTGCCGCGTGGTGGCGCTGCCTCAGTTTTTGCACTCTCACCTTCTGATCCAGCACATTCTAATCCAGTGGAACCACCTTTGGGAAGGTGGAGACACCTCACAAAAAAAGACACTTAACACTGAACATCCAGGAGCACGACAAGTTGAAATTGTTAGTACGATTTCATGAGGAAAACCACCTGGCTGGTTTGGTTCAACTGAGAATACAGAGTCAGCTGCTGCGGCGAGCGGACTGCAACCAGGAGGTGTATCGGGGTGGCGGTCTGGGAGTCTTTTGTATCCTACAGTAACCTTTTTCAAGCAGCTGTGTTCTTTTTGTCCCCACGGACACTTTGGCAGCCGTCGCGGCGGCGCACTTGCCGGACCCCAAGTGGCGCTTACTTTTTCGAGGATGCGTAGCGGCCGGCGTCACACGGCAGCGGCGTGACGCAGCACTCTCCCACTCGAGAGCCTCCCCCTGCCAAGTACAGCTGTGTTGACAAGAGAGAGCGAAGACGTGAAGCTTTCGCCTTCCTGGAACAGTCGGTGCTTGGGTCGCCAGAGCCAAACCTATGAAAGAAGCCAGTACGCACTGTTATTTTTTTCTCTCTCTTTTCTAATGTCAGCGTGCCGTTTTCAGTCGTCTTTCTTCCACACGTTGCCGCTGGAGTCTCACGATCCAGCTGCAGCACTCCGCTCCTCGCTCGTGTGGGCCTGCTTTCTATTTTTACTGCCTCCTTCCCACGTTTAATCATTTATCCTTTTGGAGGGAGACCGGCGATGGTGTTTCCTGTTGAGGAAGCGGAAGTTAGTGGGAGGGTGTGTGTGGGTGGATGGGATAGAGAGTGGAGGGGGGGGTGGATTAGAGGGATGCATGGTCCTATCTCTCCCCTCTCTCTCTCTCTTTCTCTCTCACTGCCTATGTTTCATCTCCGTTTCCGCCCTGGCGCCCCCACCCCACCCTCCACCGAAACGTCCACGCACCAGAGGACAAAGCAAACATTTACTGCGGCACATGCCAAAGGTTATTTTGGTCGGGGCCCCCGCGTAGCCGCTCGCCGCGTTTTTTTTTCCTCCGCTGTGTTCCAGGAACGTGAGCGCTAATTCATCAGAGTCCAGGAACCACCAGGTCCACCCAGAAACTCGCCTTTCTTTCCCAACAGTGTGCGAGTGTGTCTGCACAGTGTCCCACTATGAACCCCCCCATGCAAGGCGTTCTGTTCCTCTTGCACCAGAAGCTGTACTCTGTGTCTTTTCTAAGAAACAGAAGTGGAAGGGTCCCCCCCCCCCCGCCAAAAACCCCACCCCCAGTGGAAGGCTGGCTGCAGAAAAGAAGCGGCGGCGGTGGCTGGGCAGAATCCCGGAGAAGGAGGATCACAGAGTGACGCCGCAAGAGGCGGGGGGGGGATTGTGAAACGGCGGTCGGGTTGGCTCACAGCGTTTTTTTTACGCACGTCCAGTCAGTTCCAGGTCGAGCCACTTCTGAGAAGTTGCACAGTCACTGCAGTGATAAAACACTGCTGCTGCACAATCGGAACCCACGCTGAGCGTCGGTTAGTTGTGTTCCCGAGCCAACTGCACGCTCAGAAGCTTCCTCGTGAATGCTCCCGAGACTGCGAGCCCCCTATCCCGATCCTTTTGACGTGACTCAAGTGCGCTGGAAATCGACGCCTATGGATACCGACGGGGTCGACTCGGGTCACATCATCAGTCTGGTTGACATCCGCGCGCTCAAACGCTCTTTTTGGTTACATTTGCTGCACCTAAACGCTTGTGTGTTCCAGTTTTTTCTTCTGTGCAGACGTACTGTAAGCACCGAGCACGAGCAAGCCTCCCGTCAGAGAGCCTCTGACACTTCCTGTTTTACAATTCCGCACAAGTTCCTCAATGTTTACTGGAAAAGATGCCGGATGAAAATAGACAGCACCACTTTTTTGCAATATTCAGGACTGAAAGAACTTTTTGGAGCTCACTCAGGCTGTCGCAGATTGTAGACTTTCACTTCGTGATGAACGTGGGGAAAAAAACAATCCCAATGTCAGTGCCACTGGAAACTGGATCAATAGTCTAACAAAGTGAACTGCAACCTCTCTTGAAAAGCTTTTTTTTGTCTTGTTTCAATCAAAGTGGAACCCAGTTTTGAGAAGTTTTACAAAGTTGCAACAGTGTACAACTTTAGACTGCTCCATGTAACAGAGCCTCGACTGTTGGAGTGGACATTGTAGCTTCATCCAAATCAGTGTTGAGCGTTCCCTTCAACATCTCTACTCAAAGCAATCCGGACAGACAACCACGCCGATTTCTGCGATTGACCTTTGTTTTTTACCCATCCTATGTGACACACATGCACACTGCAACAATGGGGAACCCAGATGGCTATATTTAGAACAACAAAACGTGAATATAAACCAAGAAGTAGAACCGCTGCGGAGCAGCTGGTAAAGCAAGGAATCATTAACAGATAGCAGAGCTGATAGAAACACTCTGAAACCAGGTAGAATCTGTATTCAGCTCGCTCTTCTTTAAAGTTTCCTTTTGCCCAGAACCTCCATTCTGTAGAACGTATCATAGCAGTTGTTCTGAAATGACTGTGAAATCAGCTTCCTCCTCCTGCCTGGTTCACTCACAGAGGGACAGCGGGTCATAAAACACATCAATCTCGCTGCAGAGAAAAAAGGCGGCGAGCAGGTGACATCATGGGACGTGACGCATGCTTTTTTTCTTTTCAAACGCGACTCATTCGTTTCATACAACTGTCGCAGAAGAGATAAGACCGCCTTTTGAAATCGATTTTGATGAACGTGTGCTCGCGGAGGCCGTTTGATGTGCTCGGTTGTTGTCGTTTTTTTCCTCCTCTCTGTGCTTTTGTGACTAAAGCTGACTAAGACGCTGAAGAACTAAGAACTGTTCCCTTTGTACTCAGCTCAAACTGAGGCGGGTTTGTTTTTTTCGCCGAACCAAGAAAGCGAAATGTGTTTGGGTGTGCCGTCGTATCAGTGCGCGGGCTTTGGCTTTTCTTCAGAAGAAGTTGGGGCGATGATGATGAAGATGATGATGACACACGGCGATGAACAGCGGCGGCGGCGGCAGCACGTGGCTCATTCGACCGCACTTCCACACCGCCGTGCGCCCCGACAACAATGATTTACGTTTTCTCACAGGAACTCCTCCCAGTGACTGGAAGCGTGTTGCCGTGATGCGTTTGTGGACCTTACAAACCATATATTTGGGCCGAGACCAAACGGGTGTCTCGCAGCAGAGCGCCCAGTTTGGAGAGTGCTTTTTTTTCCCCACACTTTGGGTAGTATGGAAAAGTGGGCGGGGCTTTTTTGAACAGAGCAGCAGGAAGCTGCCCAAGCTTCTAAAGACTGCTGGGACGAAAAGTTTCCCTCCACATGTTTGTTTTTTTTCTTTTATTTTCATTTGTTTGTAAGCTGTCGCGTCATACCTTTTGGCGGCTAAAGGACAAGAATGTGACAGCGAAGTGAAAAATATCCCAGTGGCTCAGCGGCTAATAAATGCATGATTTGGCCAAAAACATAGTCAATTTTTGAACTTCCTGGTTCATAATATTTATCAAACTTCCCAACTTCCTGGGTTTTGTCACCGTTTTGTTTCACTGCGTATAAACCCGTCGTCCGTCCACCTCAACGCTGTGCGCACTCTGTTTGCTCGTTGACGCAGGTCGACCCGCGGCGCTTCAGCAACTGCCATGTCCTCGAAGATGCAGAGCTCAGGCAGCGTGGCTCAGGCCAGGCGCACGGTGCAGCAGCTGAGGATCGAGGCCAGCATCGAGAGGATAAAGGTCCGTCTGTGTCCGTTCTCTGATTGGCTCAGGGCATGCTGCGGGTTTGCTCCATTTCAACTGGCGTCCTGTCACTTCCTGTACTGTTGCGTGTCAACATGTCGGTAATGGAGGATGATTTACTTTTTCTTTTTTTCCCAGGTGTCTAAGGCTTCGTCCGACCTGATGCGCTACTGCGCCGAGCACGCTAAACACGACCCGCTGCTGATGGGCGTCCCCGCGTCGGAGAACCCCTTCAAAGACAAGAAGCCCTGCACCGTTTTGTAAAGCACTTCTGGACAGTAGCTCCACCCACAGCTCTCACCCCCCCCCCCACCCCCATCCCCACCCCCAAGCCACTGGAGCCACCTTGACTCTTTTGTGTCCCTGCAGCAGTCTGATAAGGGGGCGCGCTCCCTGCTGCCTTTGAGCCTGGGATAACGCAGGCACCAAAGAAGAAGTCCGTGGTCTCGGATCAAAGCTGCGGCTCCGACAGTGATTAAAAGTCTGCGATGTGCAAGCAGTGACTCTTTTTTTTTTGTTTGCGTAATCTGTTGAGATCTGGGCGGCCGCCGGCCCCAGTGTGACAGGGGTTGAGGAGGGGGGGCACTGATGACTCTGTAATTACTACAGCGTGGGTAAACAAACCCCCCCCCCCATCCGCCCTTCGCAGTCGCTGATCCATTCAGACGGAGGCTCTGTGATGAGGCTCGTTGGAGGAAGCGGTTGTTGTAGGGGTTTTTTTTGCCTCAGCTGATAAACGGGCCGCCGAGATAAGCAAAGACAACATCCTGCCGGTGGAGGAGCAAAGGGTTCTGTCCGTCACGGGAGGGGTGGAGGAAGGAGGCAATCCTCGCTGGTACCGATGTGCAGCTCCGCCTCCAGATTGTCAGCTGCAGTTAGCAGTGATGCTCCCTATCAGCAGATGTGTGAAGACTTCACTAATCTATCTACTTTCCCTCCCCAGAGTGCCTATCTTTTACTCATATCTGGTCTTCATGCAACTTTCAGTTCTCAATGTGTCTGAGAAGGGCCTCAGATCCTTCTCCTTAAAGGATCCTTTGTCCTGATTGGTTCCCCAACATGAGTTTTGGAACCTTTGTGTGAGGGAAAACTTACCAAAACTCGAAGACAAAATAAAGCAGGTGAAAAAAAGTGACGTTTTCGACATCACTGTGGTGAAAAAGCTCACGCCAATTGCCTGTAATTTGACACCAGCATCACTGTCAGTGGAGGTTCGGTTGTTGTTGCCTTTTAACACATGTTGCTTCGTTGAATAGGAGCAAACGATATGTTTCAATTGTTCTTTTTTAAAATAAGACGAGTCCCCGTTGAACATTCCACTTCTGTGATCGTCTTGAATTCAATCGATTTGAGGTATATCAACGGCGTTGAAGTTCTGAACTCTTGTGCATTTTCCCCCTGAGTGGTCACCTGCTGTAGCGTACAGTCTGCTCTCCTTCCCGATCCGAGCTTTGGAGCTGGGCACACCTCTCTAGCTAATTGTGCTCCTCCCCTACGGTACATTTGTCTCACTCTCCACCCCCCCACCCCCCATATGCGGCAAGCAAGCAGCGCGCCAGACCTGCATGCAGCACACACCTGAAACCACAGTAAGCCACGCTCACTGTGCCTCAGACACACTGTGTGCTTTCCAGTAAACAGGTCTTCCCTGTGCCTGTTCCATGCAACAGGTTGGGAGCGATGCTCAAGCTGAAGTTTATGGCTAGTTTGTTGTACAAAAAAAAAATGGTATGAATAAACAATGGATAAGTTGTTTAGATTTAGTCAATTTTTCTGTGATTGTTGCTTCTTTTTGACCAAATTTACAGAATTTAATGAAAAACTGTTATTTTCTCATATTTTTCTTATTCGCGAATCCTGCATGATTGTTTCCGTCTTTTCAACAGTCTAACACCATAGAGTGCCTGCCCCCCCCCTCCCCCGATTAGACCCGCCCAGCACACGAGGGTCTTTTCCATCACACTGTGAGTCCTGCAGAAGACAGTTGGCAGCGTGTCGCAGCCCCCATTCGATCCCAAAGTTCTGGCTGCGTCGTCAGTCGGACGCCGCCTGGGCTTGAGGCCTTAACGACGGAGCGATGCCACTTCAACCTCTCGACTACCTTTTCATCACACAAGTGCTTGTACTCGGACCCCGTGAGTGGGTCCGACAGGGTGGGAGGCCTTTTGTCTACACGCTTTGAGCTCTGTCCATGACATCCCAGTCTTACTGCAACTGTTCTTTTTCTTTCGGAGGATTTAACTGCATTAACTTGTGTCTCGTCTGCGCTCGGATGTTTGGACACAGGATGTACTGTAATGTTACTTCACCGGTACTCAGCGTACTTGTCGTCAAACTCATCTCACCGGACTTGGTCGGACCTCATCTGAGCATCGCGATTTTGCGTCACGAGTGTGCAACTTTTTTTGGAAATAAACTTGCCGATTTGAATAATTATGTACGTGTATGTGGCTTGTTCTTTTTTCGTCATGAGTCTGTTTTTTTGACAACAACTGCACGTTGTTGCTCGGTGAAGGCGAGAATACAACCTCGCTGAGCCCACCTGTCGGTCACACGGCAAACACACAATCACGCACGCACACCTGCAGAGTCACCGATTGTCCTTATATGGATGTGTTTGGACTGTGGGGAGGAAACGTCGGCACTGGGATGCAGTGTTCCCTCCAGATACTCTCCCAGACCAGGTGCACCGGCAGGCTCATTGTCATTTCATGGGCTTTATTACCTAACAAGTTGAATATTACCCCTTTGTGGGAATCACAGGTCGCTGTGTTCCTACAAGTGGGCAAACGAATCAGGTCAAGTGCACAAATATTCCGTGTTTGCTCCATTTTTTTCCCCCCCTCTAGCTGAGGGTGTTTTTCGTGGCCCCGGGGGCCGCGACCGGGGCCCTGTTATGCAATGGCGCTCCCGGTTTCTTTCTGTCCCTTTCGCACTCTCCCGGGGGGCGTAAGGTTACACCCACAATCAGGTCAGGTTATACGTGCTGGCCCACATCGATGTAATCCGCGCTCAGGCCCGATGATGGATGACGCCGGCTTTGTAGCGGAGTCGCTGGCTGATTGTGTTACCTGTCAGTGCAGCGAAGAAGCCCCCCTGGATGAGCCACTAATCCAGTATCTCCAGTATCTCACCTACTTTCGATAGGCTCCTCCAAGGGTCCCCCTCCCCGTGTGACAGGGTGGCTTTTTTCCTCTCTGAGCGAACAATTTGTCCCCTTAGGTATCATTTCACCCTCGCTCTGCTCTGGTATTTTCTAGTAATATTTTTTTTTGTTTGCTTTTTTTATCCACTTCCAAAGCAAACTCCTATCTCAGCTCCTTTTCCCCCTGGAACTAAAGATACTCCAGTTCCGCAGATTAGCAACTTCCCCCTTCGAACGCAGCAAAACTGCCGTGTCACTGGAAAATTTGTAACCGCGGCGCTCTGGCTGCGTGATTTCACCTCCTGCGCACACGTGGTCATGATTGCAAACTGTTCTCTTTTCGAGGTGCTGGCTGCAGTCCCGTGGGACATGACAGCAATGTTGGTTTTGCAGAAAGTTGGTAGCGTTCAGTAAAAAAATGCATAGATATCTGCAACATGAAGCTTTTGTCCTCACATCCCGGAAACTTAATTTGGAAACAAAACTGTGTTATGAAATAGAAACAAGTGGGAGCAGGAACTGCAGCTCGCTTTGCAACATTTATACACTGTGTCATCTGCATAAAAGTCGACCTCAAGAAAGCACACTGAAAGTGGGAAAAATGAGTCTTTGCAGCTGGTGGAAGATATTTTGTGGCATTCCAGCAGAGGTATGAAGATAGGTATACAAAAATACGATGTGCACTGACGTGCGCTGATGTGCACGAGTGCCAAGTAGCCAGTCAACCCCGACGTCTCTGCGGACACTTTTTTCCCGCGCCTGCCTTTTGTCGAACAGTGTGTAACATTTCAGAGACGGTTGGTTGTCAGTCTTCTCTGAAATGTTACACACTGTTCCTTTCTGGCTCCGGTCAGGTTAACGTTGGCCGCGCACACACACACACACACACACACTCTGCATTCCTCTCCCCCGTGCACGTGGCCCTGCAAGTCTGACCCACTTCTCCCGACCCCCCCCACCCCCCCCCCGAGTCCTTCCAACCGTGTTTGATCCTTAATGTTCCCGGCCGCACACTGACGTGTCTGCAGCGGGTTGGCCTTCGTGCGCACGCTGCCTGTTAATCACAAGCACTGCTATTGTGGTGGTGTCACTGGTCAGAAGTGTGTGGGGGGGGGCGCCTCTATTCACCGAGCTATTTTTAGCCCCCCGGAGCCAAAGTACTGTACAGCTCCAGCAATAGAGACCTGAATAGCCCTGACTCATGCAGCCATTGTCTCGTGACCCTCTGTGTGCAAAGCTTTGTCCCCCCCCACTCTGCGCAAGCACCAATAAGTTCTGGTTTTCTCTTTTTTTTTGCTGCTTGAAAAGGGTCTTTGGCTCCTTTTTTTTGGCACGTGTCTCTCAGCTATTTTTAATCCACTCAGCAGTAAATTTAGCCCCAATTGCGTAAAAAGCCGAGAGCCGCAAATAACCCGCTGTCACGACGAGCCCCCATTCCCACTCACATTTTGGATTCGGTGGGAACTCTCCTCCCCTCAGCGTAACAAGATCTCAAAAATATGCCAAAAGGCCGGACTTCGCCGGAGCTCCCGTGCAGATGCGGGGTGGGTGAGTTGGTGGAGTTTTTCTGTGATGCAGCCTAAACCCAGAACACGTTGCAGCGTAGAATTGTAAACAAAAAAAAAATGAATCTAAACAACATTAAGTCCAAATTTGGCGAGGTTGCAGATTTAAAAACTTTTCTCAAACCAACATGTCAGCTCACGATGCTTTCCTGGTTTGTTGCAACCAGATTTTAGGGGCTAATATTAGGTGGGCGAAGGGTTCAGCCTCAAAGGGGCACCAGCCCATCACAGGGCGAACACGGAGACACACAAACAAGCAATCTGACAATTTGGAGACCCCAGTTGGAGAAAAACTCATGCAAGCGCCAGGGAAACATGCAAACTCACACGTAATCAGACCCGTCCAGGTTGCCAACTCAGGACCCTCCTGCTGTGATGCCAAAGCAGTGGCCTCTGCTACACTATACATTACTTTTATTGGAACAAATCACATCGTTGTGGTTTGAAAACACTGCGAAAAAGCAGATCGTTCTAGCAAAAGTGTATTTGTAATCAGTTGTTTGTCTTTAAACAAGTTGTACATATTTAGTTTGTGAGGTATGTACAGCAACCAGCCACTAGAGGGCAATTACTCCATCATATTAGCTGGTTTAAAAGTTGGCTTTTATTTTGACATTGATAAATCATAACACAAGTTTTAAAACAACTTCAGGTCAATTTTTTCTAAAAAAAATCGCATTAGCAATTGGTTTCCTCTCTGTTTCAGTGGTATCTTACACTGTCGCCTAGAGGCTTGGCATAGTTATTACAAAATGTTTACAGCGGTGTAGCATTGACGGAAACTTTGTAACAAATCGTTGACGTGTTTGAAATATGGGAGGAAAGAAGTGCGATAGCAAAGCATGGCACTGAAATAAACTTCTATAAATAAAGGTTGAGGTTGAAGGTAGAAACAAAAACAATGGCAGGGAGAAAATGATTTGATTAAAGGAATATATGAATTAAAAACACTTTTGAAAAAATCAACTCTCAACTATAATCCACCTCTAAATAAGCCGCCTGGTGATGTAACGAAGCTAAATCCGAAGCCGTGTGGGCCGACACGCTGCGCTGCACAACAGCAGTCAGGTGCAGGAGTCTGCACTCGGGCGCGACAGAGAGCCTGACAACCGTTGGCTTTTCTCGCTTTTTATTGGGTTGAACAAAAGCAGAAAAAACCTCTCAACTTGACACAATAAATATAATTTGTTAAATTAATAAAACATAAAAAACATCAGTTCAAAAAAAAAAAAAAAAAAGGACCAGTCTGAACATTTTGGTACTTTTCAAATTATAATATAATTTTCAATAATAAAGTGAAGAGGCTTTTTTTTCCCTTTTTTTTCCTCTCAGTGATCACAGTAACAGTTCTTAAATAGAATTAAATAAAATGTGCTGGGTCGGGTGGGACCATCCGGAGGAGTTCTTGGAGTTGCGAGTGGTGCAGCGCTCAGCTGACACTGTCTGCGCCCCCTCCCTCCCCCCTCCCACTGCCACCCCTCCCTCCCCTTCCTGCGCGTGTGCTCGCACAAATGATCCAAGAGTTTCCTGTGAAAAGGCTCTTTTTCTCGGCAGCCAGTCACACGTTGGTAATCCTGAAACCCAGACTGCTGAGTCACTCCTCCTCCTCCTCCTCTTCCTCCTCCTCCTGCGGGAGCACGAGTTCGCCCCGACCCGGTAAATGTGTCGGGACGCCTCTCTTCCTTCCTTCGCGCTCCTCTCTCATCCCCTCCCTCTCTCTCTGTGGGGAAGCTTTCCAAACGAGTCCGACACAGACATCGACACAGGCTCTGTGCAGTTACTGATTTCCCGCCAAAAGCGCACACGACACGTTGGCGTCCCCGCCAGCGGGACTCATCGGTCAGGGAGGTTGACAACGGGCACCCACTGGTCTAAGCAGCGGCTTTCCCGACAGAAGCGGTTCACCTTGCTGAGCGCCGGGTCCTTCAGCAGGGACGATTGAGGATTCTGCAGGAAGGGGAGGGAAAAAAAAAAAAGACACAGTTCAGTGCCGGGAAATGTTCTTTCTTTTCTCGGAAGCACCGGAAAATGAGCCACAGCAGCACACACGTGTGACTAAGAGGACTTACAGTAACTAGGACACAGTGCAGGTCCATGGGCTCCCCTCCGGGCTTCACCCCGCCCAGTATCTCGGCCAGGCGCCGCATGTTGCTCACGCGCAGGATGTTGATGTCATTCTCGCAGCAGAAGGCCTGGATCAAGGTGAAGTGGATCTGCAGCGCCACATCCTCCTCCTCTTCGTCTGCAGCCAGCAGGCACAACACCACGTTGTCCGGGTCCCTGAACGCAACAGAGAAGGAGAAACAAAACATAAACAAGTGAGGAGGGGGGGAGAGCAGGGGCAGGTGGAGGGTCTGGGTGGGCACCCAGCAGCCTGCAGCGGGCTATCTGTTGAACACACTTACGCATTGAGGGACTTTGCAGCCTCGTAGACTCCCACAGTGATGCAACCCTGAGGCAACGCCGAGCTCAGCACCTCCTCCAACGCTTTAGCCACCGTTTCCATCCTAGAGGGGGGGACAAACACGAGCCCTCATTCAGCACTTATTCAATGCCTGATGCACTCTGTCCTGCACCGCGTATCCACGTCGCGCGGGTGGCAGCTACTGATGCAACGTTGCACGGCCGGTGCTGCAACCTGACCCTGGACCCCAACGTGCCAGTTATCCCCCTCCCTGATATCATGTCCTCTGTAACAGTTACAAGTCCAAAGTGACAGTCGGACCGAGCACCGTATCCAGATGTCGGTGTTTAGCCTGCGTATTTGTTTCAAGCATAGGGACTAAATTTAGCTGCCAAAAACAAACACGGCTTTGAAGGAGTAATACTGTAAAAAATAACTCCAAAAAGGGAAAGAAATTCGACGAAAAAGATACGAGCATACGAAAAGTTCCACAATAAAGACAAACCTTTCTGTTGAATTATCTCCAGTGGTTTCTTCAAAAGTCATATTGCACATCCGAGCGGTTATATGTCCGATAATATCCAGAGTTGAACAAGTGTCCTGTTGCTAGTTGAGCCAGTCTCTGTCTGCCGTCAGCCTGCCGGGTCCCGGGCAGTAAGCTCCCCAGCCGCCCGCAACTCATTTGCATGCAGCGCTCCCATTGGTGGTTGGACAGCTGACGTGATGACGCTATCTTGCGTTCTCAACGTGTAGTTGGGAAAGCAGCGACACCCCGTGGCAGCGGGCCGCAGCGCGTGTTTCATTTTTATAGAAACTTTATTTAAAAGACAACGTTTGCGCGAACTTGTCAACAAACGAGCACCGCGGAGAAGCTTTGTTTTTTTGGGGTTTTTTTTACGTTGACTCAAACATACAAAAAGCATGTAAAAAGGCAATTGTTTATTGTATACTTTAATCAGTGTAACAAAACAAAGCAAAAAAACCCCAACAACTCAGAATAGCTCCAGCAATTTTTTTAAATTACAAAGATCTATTGTCCTTCTTTCATTAACCCTAAAAATGAATGAATTTATTATGACGACTAAACTAATTTTAAGAATACTTTTATGGACTCTTTAAACCATTTCGTTTAACTATCTCCCTTCTGTTGTTTGGACTTCTTTGAAGGTTTATTATTTATTATTTTTCAGGATTTTCAGTGTGAGTTTTAGTATCTTTCTTTCGAACCTTTTACGATATACATACATAAAAATTAAGTGAGGTGAACAGTGTAGGGACATAATTTGTGGATTGCAGCGCTCCCAGTGGCCGAGGCAGATATCGCTCATACCCCCCCCCCTCCCCCCACGTCTCCCCCGAACAAACGTCATCCGCATCCTCCCTACCGGCAACGTGGCAACACTCAACACTGTGCAGCTGCACTTGTCAAGCCGCTCGCAGCGAGCACGGGACCTGGTTTCTTCACGTCGGGCTGACTCGGAGCAAACTGCGGATGCGCGTCAGTCTTTGTCTGGCCTGAGGTCGGACGTGATTTCGTCCGTTCGAGCCCGGCGGGATCACAGCTGTCAGACTGGTCCAGGGCGTGCTCCCGTGTTTACCTCCAGCTCCAATCACGAGGGGAGGTGGATGCGCTTGCAAAGCTGAGTCCCTTTCACTTTCTTCACTGATTCACTGGAAAAAAACACTGTAAAGTTGTGTTTTCCATCTTCTTCGTGGGGTTTTTGGAGCATTAAACAGTGACCGTAAAGTTCTGGATATTCAGTGAACTTT
>JASSRZ010000055.1:19090785-19102008 GCA_032164315.1 Malacoctenus gilli
TGTGTGTGTGTGTGTGTGTGTGTGTGTGTGTGTGTGTGTGTGTGTGTGTGTGTGTGTGTGTGTGTGTTTGTGCTGTCCAAACACGAAATGAAACTGCGAGGAGGGTGCCATCAGCCTCTCCAGGAAAAGCGAACATGTGCTCTATGGCCGGGCTGGAAGACAGCGACTCTTCTGCGCGTCTGTCTCTCCGGCGAGACGTGTGCTTGTTTACGCGACGCTTCGAAATGTTCCCGTGTAGATTCATTGACCTCATTCACAGGCATGTCACTCGCTGCGCCGCTCTCAGCTTACTTATCAGTGGGTCAGCTGTGGCGCACGTGCAGCCGCACTTGACAGTGCATAAAGAATCCCTTTGTATGACCGCCGCACGACTTTCATCGTGCCGGATTCGCGAAGGAGCACCGACTCGAGCGCGTCGTGTCCAATTAATTCTAGGAACGGACCCGTGTGCCTTCGTGTCCGATTCAATCGGAGGGGGGGGGGGGGCTGTTGGGTTCTCATGCTCATGCTTGTTTGTCCAAAACCAGACGGCCCATTCGCCGGTGGTCCGATCTGCGTCCGAGGTCCCCCTGACCCCTTCCGCCTCCTTGCGGCGCTCTTGCTTTCACAGCTGCTTGAGGTTCTGAACAGGCGATAGTTTTCGCTGCGTGTCCCCAAATCGTCCGCTGTGGGGGGGGGTTAGAGTGACTGAGATGTAGATAAAGGGATGATCAAGGATTGGGAGGGGGGGGTATCACCAATATTAGCAGTGATAGCTGGGCCTGGAGTGCCTCAGGAACAGGGGTGAGTACATCCATGTGATGAGATTAGCCTTAACTGAGGATGGCTCTCCATTTGCTGTTTGGACTCGAGCTATCTGATTAAGTCAGCTCTTACCGGCCGCTACAATGAAGAGCCTGTGTTGTGTAATGAAAAGGGGCCAAGTGAGCCCACATGTTGCGTGTCTGGCCATACGATACCGCAACCGACTTCTTTTTTTTCCCCGTAACAGCAGCCACAGTGGTGGTTTGTAAACTATGGGCTTTGTTCTACGTACTAAACTGTTGACCTGCCCGATCTTATGTAACAGCTTGGTATAGCGCCCCACCCCCGCCTCCCTGCTCCACACACGCGCCAGATTGCTTGGGCTTAGACCACACGGGCTGCCATGGAAACAAGGCTCAAGGCGTTATGCGCTGTTTTTTTTCTTCTTCATGAGATCTCCTCTCGGCCCCGTTTTATCTGGCCGAGTTATCTAATCTCGTCTATCAATATTTAGCTTCATACAGATGGAATGAGGTGCACTTGTGGCCACTTATCTCTCACCTCACTGTACAGACCATAGAGTGAGGTCAAATAACACTTAAGTGGAAAAAAAGAGTAAGGAACCTGAGATGCATTGAAATCAGTTGCGAAACAGCGAATATGGGGTAGAAAAGCCTCAAATACAGAGGGAGAATCAGTCTGGATTTCAACTGCCTTGAGAGTCACAGACAGCGAACCCCTTCAAGCCTCACACGAAGGCGCTTCGCTTCAACTTGTTTGACTCTAGGTTACGCAAAAAAGAAGACTTGGACAAAATAGGGAACACGTCCGTCGCACTCATCTGCCCCCACATCTGCGTCTGGTCTGATGTGCCTCTGCGTGAGCAAAGAAGGATTTCCTGAGCTCTGACTGCTGGACGTATTTCCGGGTGTACAAAACGATGTGACTTGCATTTTCGAAGTCAAACTCAGTGTGACGCAATAGATTTCTGAGTTTTGTTTTACCACCTTCATACTCATGTCTCTTTGGTACATAGTTGTAAATCTTTGTCTTTTATCTTCACAATTCAGAGAAACATTTACACCTTCACCTGTGCGCTTCCTATTCTGATTCATTGTTTCTCCTTTAAGTCGGGGTAAAGTTCTGCTGCTGTGCAAACATGCACTGACAGGCTCCATGGTAACGTATGACGCTGATTATACAGATAATCGAAGAATGCCTGTAAAGCGCGGTTATGTAATATCTGTGTATTTGTTTTTAATGACATGGCCGTGTCCTCATATGTGTGTGCAACACATACGAGGAGCAAGCAGGTGGTTCATGCTAAAGCTATGCAATTTTAAAATAACATGGCTTTAGCATCTTGATAGTGATCGTAAAAACTCTTAGTTTTATATTTGTTTACAAAACAATAAACAAAATAGCCCAAAAGCTTTTTCAGGATGAAGCTCGCAAAATGTTATCTTGTTGAATTTGATGTCCACGAATCAAATTTCCTTGAAGGAAAAACAGTACTTCTTGACAATAAGTGAAGTCCTCCCTCACAACTTGAAAAGAGCAAACAGAACTACACTCACTGTATAAATTCTTGATTAGAATACTGTAGTAACAAGTCGGCCTGAGCGGGTTCTGCTCAGTAATCAGTTCAAGGCCCGTCGCCTGATTTGTCGACTCCTCATCAGACATGTTACATAAGAACCAAATCAAATCTGATTTCAGATGGAACACACTGTGCAAACACATAGTGGAGACTGCATTCAATGTGCTTTTTCTCTCAAGAGATCGCTAAAGTATTTGTGGGTAGTTGACAAAACGATTCGAGATGACTTGTCTCCCTAAAAAAGCCTAAAAGATTTGCCGGCGGGGGGGTGTTTGGCTGTACTCAATGGTCGATGGAAAGAGTCATATTGTTCTGATTGATAAATACAGCTTTCAAATGAGTGTGAGAAGTGAATGGAATGATGTGATGCAAAATGATGAGAATGCAAAAACTCCATAGAAAAACATCGTGGTGCACTGGTTGCAAGAGCAGCATTCACTTTCAAATTAAAAGCACAAGTGGACCAATGGCATTTACTGCCGTCTGCAACATGCGTTTACCCCCCCCCCCCCCCAAATGCAGACTGCAGATCAACAGTCAAGACACACGATTTACATGCATAATTGAGGGGGGAAAAAACCTTGAATTTCACTCATGCATGTAAGTGGCTTCCCCAGATTGTTTGATCAGCAGACCCGGCTGTCTGAGACATTCTGCAACGCATGCTTACAAGCCTCTAACACTGCTTATGACTGGCTTGTTGTCAGGTGTGAAAAGTTGCGACAATGATCCATTCAGCCGAAGCAGCGGCAGATTATTTCCGAATACAATCGCCGCAGGTCCACTCAGACGGTCGGCAAGACGTGACTGCGGAAGATCAAACCGGATCCAACTGGCCCACTGACGCCTTTCTTTTTTTCACCGGTGAACTTGGTGACTGACCCTCACTCTAAAATAAACCCAACACATGCTCAGACCAAATTTAGAACAATACTCCCGAGATGATGCATAAATCACTGAGGGACGGGTGATCCTTACACGAGGGTTAATCTGCATTTACAGCAAAAATTAAGGCCCCGTGAGCAACCGAGATAGACTGAGCGGTGATAGTGGTCAGGAAAAACTGACCTTCTTAATTGCAAACTGCATACAACTGGCTGTACCTATCCCTGAGCAAATATCCAGTGAGTCCTTCTGGAGTTCTTAAAATTCAACTCTCTGATCAGATAAGCTCCCAACTCTGCCATGTAGAGCCGGTGGGCCTGCGCGTGGACTGGAGGGGGGGGGCTGACTCATCCCCCGTCTGCACGTTGCACGCTAACCTCTTCCAAATCAAGCCCGTCGCACCAGCCTTGTGAAAAAGGTCGTAATAGATGTCGGAGCTGCCGCGAAACCGCAAGCGTCACGTCAAGCCAGCGTGCCGTTGATCGCTTTGACAAAAGGACCCTTTCCAGTCGCCTCCATTGCGTAACTCCGACAACGTTTGAGCTGGCCCAGAGAGTCACATTTGTGTATTTCTTGACTTCCGATCCTCCCTTCACTCACTTACCGTTGAAGCTGAGCCATAGATTTCTGTCAAAACAACATACCGTGATGGCAGTGACACAATCTATTTCTGGACTGAACCAGAAGGAAAGAGTTTGTTTTTCTCTTCCTTCGTGTGCTCACGTGCAGCCTGGCGTTTCCAGTTTGCGGAGTTCTGAATGTGATTTGACGAAATTGAGCGCTGCCCGTGGGCCATTATGCCCGTTAACCCCTTAAGGCCGGTCACATTTTAGGCATTGGCTCCTCTGTTGGGAACCGAAATCCGTCGGATTGAAACGAGGACCCACTCAAACGTACAAATGTTAGCGTTTATTAAAGAGTTTCGACAGTTACAAGTGAAAAAGAGACAAAACAGACATGCACCGTCATTATCTTCTTTTCTTTAATAATAAAAAAAACCCATACAAAAGTGGATTAGCTTACATGATGATCTTACCTACTCACAATATGATCAGAACACTATTGTGACAGAGGCACAGACTACATTCAAATGCCTTAAAGGGGGAGGATCCTTTGGGCAAAAGTAACAAGAGCGACAGCGAAACAAACGCCACGCCCGAGAGAGTTGCCATTAGTACGACTTGGACATGATTTGTGCACGTCTATACAAAAATCATCAGCTACCGCGACACTACGACAAAATGCTGACAAGAAAGGCAGTGAGGTCAGCCGGAGGACCGACCGCACGAGTCGAGGGGGAAAAAAAAAAACTCGTCGATTTTTTTTTGAAGATTGGAGAAAGAGTGACGAGGCGGTGGGGGTCGAAAAAACCCCACACACAGACAGTTACAGTACTGGGACTGACCCGCTGTCTCTCCGAATGTTCATTTGCTGTAGTCGGTGGGCTCTTCACCCTCTTCTTTGAGCAAGCATGTGCGGACCAGCGCCTCCGTGACGATGTATGGGTCGCAGTTGGCGGACGGGCGGCGGTCCTCGAAGTAGCCCTTCTTCTCCTGGCCCACCGAGCGGGGGATGCGGATGCTGGCCCCGCGGTTGGCCACGCCGGCGGAGAACTCGTCGATGCTGGAGGTCTCGTGGTGGCCAGTGAGGCGCCTGGCGTTGTCCAGCCCGCCCTTTGGGTCGTAGGCCCGGATGTGGTACGCGTGCCTCTTGGACAGCCTTTCGATGGCGTCTTCGATGACCCTGTGAAGAGAGGCAGGACTTAGCAACGCTCCGGAGGACGGCTTTACTTCGCTGGTTCGACGTTAAGACCCGTCCTTACTTGAGCCCCCCCTCGTCTCGCATCTCCTTGGTGCTGAAGTTGGTGTGGCAGCCGGCGCCGTTCCAGTTCCCTGAGATCGGTTTGGGGTCGAAGGACACGATCACGCCGAAGTCTTCACAGACCCGGTGGAGGATGAAGCGAGCGATCCACAGGTGGTCCCCCATGTTGATTCCTTCGCAGGGCCCGACCTGGAACTCCCACTGGAATCCAAAAGAGGGGACCGCGTTGTTGCATGCAACGACAAATTCCCTTGGACGCGTTGCATCGGGAGGGAAAACGTACCTGTGCTGGCATGACTTCAGCGTTGGTTCCACAGATCTGCACCCCAGCATACAGACAGGCCCTATAGTGCGCCTCCACTATGTCTCGCCCGTATGCCTTATCTGCTCCCACTCCACAGTAATAAGGCCCTAATCCGGGGTAAAGACATGCATATTAACCCTCAGCCTGTTTTTTTTCTCATGCATTGAATCTCAATATGCAACGGGCCACAATAGAAACCAGATATCCCACCTTGTGGACCAGGGAAGCCATTGGAGGGCCACCCAAAGGGGTGTCCGTCCATGCCCAGCAGGGTGTACTCCTGCTCCATGCCGAACCACGGGTGGTTGTTCTCCACCATGCTCATCACCTGTTTGCACGTTTTCCGCCTGTTGGTTTCTGGCGGGAACAGTGAGTGAGGATTGAGCGATACTGCAGAGATACTCTGAACCCACAAAGACAGCACAACCCCCCCCCCCCCCCCCCCCAGCGAGCTGAGACCAGGCTTACCTGCCGGCTTGCGGTTGTACTTGAGCACCTCGCAGAGCACCAGCTTGTTGGGGTCTTTCCTGAACGGGTCCCTGAACATGGCGCAGGGGATCAGGAACATGTCGCTGTTGGAGCCCTCGGACTGATACGTGCTGGAGCCGTCGAAGTTCCACTCAGGGAGCTCTGATGGGGGACAACAAATTGGATCAGGAGACGCCTCGGGGATTCGAAACAATCCGCTCACCGGGGGATGTTATTGAACACACAGAACAACGGTTCCTAACCCTTTCTCCTTTGAGCCCCCCACCCCAAAGAAAAACACCTCAAACTGTGACAAAGAGTATTCAGAAAAAGGCAATGCATTGTTAAGAGTCGAGAAAGTGTTTAACTGGCATGGCAACCCCCACTATCTGCGGGGGGGGGGGGGGGCTGGACCCCAGGTTTAGAAGCAGCGCCGCAGAAAGATGGAACCTTACCGTCAATAGTCTTGGGTTCACTGTCCAGCGTCCTGGTCTTGCAGCGCACTCCCTCCCCAGAGCCGTCCACCCAGATGTACATGGCTTGGACCTTGTCCCCCTGGGGGAGATCCATATACTGCTGCTTCACAGCTTTGTTCAGCTTTGAACTCGCCGAGGTGGCCATCTTTCCTCTGACCTCCCCTAAAAACCTACAAGGAGCAGAGAGAGACGTGATGGGCCACTCAGCATTGTGAGAACAAAGGGGCCCCCACCCCCTCAAAAAAGGAACCCAGATAAACAAGCAAACTTGGAGGCGACTGCTGAGCAAAATCTCCATCATGGCTGATTATGCAACCACAGCAACAAGACAGTCAGTGGACAGACTGTCTATTCATCTGCTGCTCTGATCCCAAACAGACGTTCCTAAAGGCATTTGTCCACACAAGCCAACACATACAACACAGGACTCATTACTTTGAAAAGGAAAAACTACTTAGAGAAGTACAGTACTCCGGAAAAGGCATCATGCAAAGCATCAAAAACAACAACAACAAAAACCCTCCAAACAGACAAAGGAACTCCGCCTCATGTTTGTTTGGTAAACGAAGCCACTCACCTGATGTTAAGTGTAAAAAAATATCAAAAGATCGCCAGAGTCTCTGGATGCGTGATCGCTGTGTAGGTGTCTATTGTTGTTCATTCCTGCTGCTCTACTCGCCTCCACGTTGGATTTATAGCGCCAGCCGAGCCTCGGCGCCGCCCCTGATTGGTCGGAGGGAAAACGTGATTGCTCCGTGAGGCAAAGATGCAGCGAGTACAGCACGCCGATACGAGGAGGGGAGAGAAAGGGGGGGCGAGCGACCTATGGCTCGCAAGCGTTCATTTTTGAAGCCAGCTTCGACGCCTTCTTACTGAGACCTCGTGACGCCACCCCCCTACGGCCTTGTTTTTTTTGTGCTGCGACGGCTCGAAACCAAGAGTAAACAGTGTGTTCGGTCAAAGTATTTGCATGTCTCCACACACACACACACACACACACACACACACACACACACACACACATTTAAAACATCACGTTTCACGTTGTAAATTTGACGCCTTTGTTTACACCATACTTAAAAAGAACAGCATTTTAGCGGCGAGTTTAAATCAATGACCCTCTTTTAACAAGATGTGGAACTGTTTGTATTCAACCAAAATACCCCCCTCCCCCATACTTTGACAGAAAGCAAATTAAGTACAATTCCTTTTGTTCGAAAGACCGCATGGCACTCGAAAAGAAGCGCTAAGAGAAGCTCTTACATTCGCCATTTTATTTCTTTTTATACGCCCTCTTTATAAAAAGTGAAACTTCCCATGTCTCTGCGCCGCACACGCCGGAATCTACAAGACACAAGCGCTCTCTACGCGAGGTGGTCTCACCAAGATGGCCGCAGTCTTTCAACTTGGCACAAAAGTACACTGTGAACTCGTGCCAGCCTCTTTTTTTTTTTTTTTGCTCGGGTCCGTGTTCGAACAGCAACAGCAGCAGCGACAGAACCTCCCTTCCTGACTGTGACTTTAATAATAACAAAAGGAGACCCCTTTCTCCCCCAAAAAAGAGGGTCTCCCACACTTCTAACAACGCATTGAGGACAGGGACGCCATTATTCAAACGGCGTTAAAGGATTCGGAAGGTTGTCGCCCACGTAAAAACCAAAAGGAAGACTTCTGTGGAGTTTTTCCTCCGACGAGGAGGTGGTAAACAAGCGGTGCGCCCCCTGCCGGTGTGCAGCCATACAGAACAGTTTGTTCCCAGATGGAGACGCCGACTGTTGTGATCGTTGTCACCCATAGCACTGTGGAACCGCAAGCAGAGGAGGTCGTGTCCTCACTTGGGAGGATGTCTTTTCTTTTGTAGTCTGTCAAACAAACCGTCTCAGGTAAACGCTCAGTTAAAATAAATACTGTAAAGTAAGCCTCTGCTCAGGTAAACCAGACATGTTCGAAGTCTCTGGGAGTCTTCTCAGATGGGGGTAAACAAATCTGTTTGCGTGGATATACAATCATGTAATACAGTAACTGTTGACACCGTTCATTCATTTGCGATAAACAAGCACTGCGCCCTCTGGCGACACCACAAATCATTGCAGCCACTTTATACAGATTTAACCCACCTAGACTGAACATATTGTTATGACGCGATCATGGTAACATTACTTGTGCTATAATCACGGTGCAACACGCTGCTGTATCAGTCTGTCGTCCGGATTTTTTGACCCTATGATAGTCACGTTGCACTGCACACAGTCAAAAAATTACTGCAAAATTTGCTGTCAGAAAGAAGGCCCGTGCAGCTCCTTGACGACAACATAGATACATGATCTATTTTGGAGGGGGGGGGGGGGACATGATCGTGCCACTAAGATGACTGCAGTCAGGCCCCCACAAGCCACTCCAGCAAACGAAACATAAAATCTCTTGGGCTCCTTCAGGGCAATTGACGTTTTCAAGATGTGTTGTTTTCAGTTTTTTGTGGGTGGAAGGTGTCCTCTTGGAAGAGAGCGTCAGACAAACGTGCAGGCGTCGCTGCAGGTTGTGGGTGTTGTCGTGTGCCTCAAAGATGATGTTTCAGAAAACCAGCACACGAGCATGCATGCACACGAACATACACATACACACGCTCACACGCCCCGCCAGACAGGGTAAAGACCCCGATTGACGTCATGTGTTTTTGGACACAGGAAAAACATGCAAACTCCGCACAGTCAGGCCCAAACGAGTACTGACCTCCTCGCTGTGACGCAAAATACACTGAATGCAGCCTCATCACAGGCTATTTCGGACACAAACAAACAAACACACACACACACACACACACACACACTTTCTTGCACTTTTTATCGCCTCTAACACAAAACATGTTTGTGAAAAAAATTATGACTGCAAAAAGGATTCGTTGGTATTTTTCTCCTCAGTACTGTCGCTTCGACGCTGCGCTCAGCGGAAGGAGCTTTGTTGTCGGTAGACATGCGAGCGTGTTGTTTGCGGCTCTACAAAGCTGCCAAAATGCCCCAGTTAAGGTTTTTGTGTATTTCTGAGACGTGTGCACGCTTGTTTCACTCGCTCAAAGATTAACGACTGAGGATTTTTACACACACGGGCAGAGCTGCGTGAGGTTTCCCTTCAGCTGTTGGGAAAGTTGTTGAAATGAGTTAGTAGGTAACTCATGAAGAAGAAGAAAAACAGGTGACGCAAAAGATTAGATGAATAACCACGAGCTGAGGCAGTGAACAAATGTGTGAGTGGGAAATGTAGTACACAGCCATGCTTTGTTTGCGTGTTCTTTTTGCACCCAATAAATCTGCTTAATGACGAGTTCACCACTCTTACACACAGCCTGTCCCAGCTTTTCTTAAAACATGAAGTTTGAAGGCACGACTGACGTTTGCGCCATTCACCGTCACATGCCCATGTCAACATCTGACACGTGTAAAGTCACATTCAAATCCAAAGGAAGTTTTTGCTCACTGAGTTTCGCTGCATTTCACACAAAAGATTAACATCTCATTTAAAAATTCATGTATGGGTGGGTGGGGGTGGCCGGGGGGTGGGGGTGGGGGGCTTTCCTGCTCTACCAAGCCTTTCTTCTGATGATGGCCCATTAATTTACATCAGGTGAATACAGGGGCTTTTAGGTGACGGCGGTTTGAATGACAAAGCCCTGGAACTGGAAGGATGCTTCCGAATTGCTTGGGAACACAGTATGAGAAACTCATTCACAATAAAAGATGATTTACTTTGACACTTTTCACAGCTGTTGGTGTCAGTCGATCCCTTTTAATCCGAGTGCGTCGCGGAGAGAGAGAAAAAATACTCGCACTGTGTAAGAGGAAAAGTAGTTTCAGCTTAACCCAGGACAGCACAGCACGACTTGGCTCAGTTTCATCACCAATATCGCTGTGTTGCCGCAGCGTGGGTGGCGTCATCACAGCAGTTTCCAGAGGAATAAATGGTGATGTCACAGTTTACGCGTTTGAAGGAAGGTATCATGTGCTGGAAAAGGACAGAAAACGCAGACGTGAACCAAAGGAAGATAAACAGCTGCTCTTCGCCGGCAACGCAACACACGTTTTTCTCCTCGGGACACCGTTCTTGGAGGAATTCTTCCACCGCAAATCTTCCACAGATATGCCTGACGAGGTCCCTCTGTTTGCCTGCAGGCTCAGACAGGCTCCGCTCTGATAGGAGGCCCTCACTATCACCTCCAGGACCCACCGACCCTGTTTGCGCCAAAGAAAGATAGTTCTTGGTCACGTTGGCTGTATGTTTGGGGTTTGTAACCTCGGCCGCGGAATAAACGTGAGGGCTATCAGAACGACAGAGGTCCCTCACTGCTTTAGAGAGATTTAGGTATAGATCTGTAGTTGTATATTAATGAAGAGATGCATCAGGTATCAGTCCTTTGTGTGTTTTTGAAACAGTGTAAGCTGCTGTGATTTGATGAATACTGCATTATTAGAAGTGGAATGAAAAAAAAACTAAACAAAACAGAGCAGTTAAATTATTATGTGTGTGCTGACAATGTCAAATGTGACTTTTAGAGATAAAAATGGGTTTGGATGTGTGTGCAAACCTCCAGACGAAGGACAATATGTGCCCCGGTACAAAGGAACAATGATGTTTTACGCAAGAAAAGAAATGAACAGCAATCTTGTACAAGCTCGACTTTCAAACAGTTTAAATTTCATGCCATGTGTCTTTCATTGTGGAATCCTCCTCCTCCTGGGTCCTCCGTCTTTCGCCCTCCCAGCCCAAAGAATTGGTTGGATAGCGACATCTAGTGGTGAAAATCTAGAAACGCACTCCGTTGAGCATTGAAAGGATTGGTTACTCATCCTCGCTCACTTCATGCACACACACACACACACACACACACACACACACACACACACACACACACACACACACACACACACACACAC
>JASSRZ010000055.1:19162042-19176272 GCA_032164315.1 Malacoctenus gilli
GTGTGTGTGTGTGTGTGTGTGTGTGTGTGTGTGTGTGTGTGTGTGTGTGTGTGTGTGTGTGTGTGTGTGTTGTGTGCGCTCGCTCAAATGTTGTCATTTTCTATAAAAGTAGCATTTTAGAGTCCACCCCCCTCCCTCCTTCTTGCCCCCATACCAGGAAATGTGTCACATGAGCAGTGATGCAGCTCATCCTAGAATGACACCACACGCAATGGTCCGATCCTGAACTTCCTGTTCCCTTGCAGTTTTATGCCAGCAGAGGCGACGAGCGCGCCGACTCCTCAAGCACCGCGTAGGCTGGAAAATGTCCCAAGCTGGAGCGAACCGCAGTTACACTCCTTTATTTCTTCCACCTGCCGGCAGTAAATGTACATACAATAAACATATAAACTGAACAAAACTATTAAGTCGTTATGAATACGTGTAAAAACCCACTTATTAAAGTAGCCAGTCTTGCACTTTGCAGTGCTGTAATACCACAATCCCCCACAAGTTGGTATCGTGAGTCATGCTAAGATTGGAATTACTAATTTTAGTTTTTTTAAATGCTTGCAGCTACACATTCACGTCAAACTGTGAAATATCAGGAGAGCCAAAAGTTTGCAGTACTTGCAAACTGATTGTTTGAATGCCCTTTAAATCTTCAAATCGACAGTAATGTCTCTAGGTTTTGTGTTTCTTTTTAATCACTGTTCTTATCGGTAAGAGCGACTAGATCAATTGTTTTGGTGAAATATGAAGGGGTTTTATTCTGTTTGCTTCTCCAGGCAGATTTTCCAAAGCAGAAACAGAAGTTTCCTAAGACGAATAAATTCAGTCAGAGGGGGAAGATAAGCCGGATGCAAGAGGGAACACATTTGTGGACATAAACATCATAACTCTTTGGTACAAGGGGGGGGGGGTAGGTTTATGTGTCTGCCATTACTGCTTTTGTCAGGAAATACCTACAAAATGGTAATTTTATCCCTCCTTTTTTAAGGGGGCTCATAAAACAGCCATTCTGCAAGTTAAAGGTGATGTGCCAGTTCCTGGTTTATCTATCAACACACTCCATCACGCCAAACGAAGCACATTGAATTTTATCTTGGGGGATAAAAAAACAAGCTCTGATAGAACATTGCGTTTCAGTTCTTTTTCGAGTGAGAAATAAGACTTGGTTGAAAGTACTCAAAGTTTTAAAGGGATCGTTTAATTAACTTCCCCGCCTGGCTTGAACACCGGAGCCTTTCAGAACGCCAACAAGCTTGTTTACTCCCATAACCATAGCAACAGAAGTACCATCCAACCATCGTTTACACTGCCCAGCTCAGAGGTTTGTTTTTCCACTTTCGATGCAGAAACATGTTGTTTTGAGAAAACGTCTTGTTTTTGTGGTGTGCCAGTCAACCTGTGAAAATTTCCTGAATGTGTTGCCTTCAAGTCCAAATGTTCAATCCCGTCTTTAGTGTTTTGGGAATTTATAAAGAAAAAAAACACACATCTAAACAATTATATTTGATGTAGTCAAGTCATTTTTTTTATTACAGTTGGAATAAGAATTGAATCCTGAAAACTGAAAAATTTCAAGGTCTTTTTGTCGTAATCCAAGATTGAATTTCAACTCGTTTCATTGGCAGATTTTATTTTGAAAAAAACACTCTAAGACACACTAAGACAGAGATCTTGAAAACATAGCAAAAATAAGGCTTTTGTGATTATGACTTATTAAATGACTCAGACTTTTTCAACATTTTGTTTACCTAAATTTGCAGACTGATAGGGACTCACAGAGCGGCAGATCTGAGCTCCCCCCCTAAACAAGTGTGTCCAGATCCTGCAGAAACAGCGTGCGTTCTTTCAGCGCAGCCTCGGATTTGCGTCCATGCAGCGATTGTCTTACGCGCTTGTTCCTATTTAGGGAGTGGGATGAGCTGGATCTATTCCCAGCATGCATTGGGCGGAAGCCAAGGGAACACCCCTACCCCCCCACCCCACCCCTCGACAGGCGATCAGTTCAGATTTTATTATCGTCCAGCGATTGGAGGTGGTGTCCCCCCCCTGCGAAGGGGCCCCCGGATCTCAGGGCGCGCGTTGCTTCGATTCCTGCTCACAGAGATGGAGATTTTGTGCGAACAGCTGATGCCTCCCGTCCCCTGCCCCCCGCCTTCCTTTGCCAAGATATTCAGCGCAGCGTTGTCCATCTTGTAGGACTGCATGGCCAGAGGCGTTGTCACGGCACCAACTGGCCTCATTGAAGTGACACCGAGTGCTTTGTCAGCTTTGTGTCTCAGGTGCCAAACCTGCACGTCCCAAAATAAACCGTCATGCAATGTGGCAGGACAGAAAAATGTAGAGGGGGCATGCTGGAGCTCCTCCCTGAGAGGAAACAAATGTTCCATTGCAGAAAAGCATCCTGGGGTTTTTGGACGCCTTCCCGAACGCCGGGCCTCGGCGGGAAAGATTAAAATGTGAAGCGGGATGGTCTGCGGTCTGAGAGAGGGGGAAACGTGGATTTTCTCCATGTAACACTTTTAGTCCGATATTTCCTTCTCTCTTCAGACCTGTTTGAGCGTTGACAGCTTTGCTATTTGCGGACATCCTCCTCCAGAAATAGTTTATGCTTACTGTAGTTAGCTCCTCTTCCTGCTTTACGAACGGTCTGTCATTTTTTTTCCTCCGCGCGGCGCAACAACACACCGGCAGAGCAGAAACGGAGGATGTGCACTCGGCCACTTTGAGGCTGATGTGGGAGGGGGCTGAGTGCACGAGAAGTCGCGTGGTGGGACTCCCCCCCCCCGACCTCTGCAGTGTAACCACTGCCCGTGTCTGCCCCCCTGTTAGGCCCGGCCCCCGGAGTGTGTTCCATCTTGCCGCAGGCCCCGGCGTGTGCCGCCGCCACCACCGCTGCCGTGACATTTTTATGGCTGGCGTACTGGAGTAAAGGTGGAAACTCGCAAAGGCTTGAAATGGAAGCGCGGTCCGCACCTCTGTAATGAGGAACCAGCAGCTAATCATGCAGACAAAGGGAATGATTCTGTGGGCTGACAGCGAGAGGTATAATTATGTTTCACTAAACATGGACTGCCGAGCCGGATAGGTTGTGATACGAGCGCTGTTCGAGCCAGGATTGTGGAGGAGGAGGTGAAAGAGGCCCATTAATACTTTTCTCAGGGGGTTACAGCTCCATCCAGGCGAGACAATAAACAATGCTTGTAAAAATTTGTGCATAATCTACAAAACAGTGTTGTTTTCAGCACGGCGAACAACTGAAGGTTCGTTAAAAATTACGAAATTAGGTGGGTGAAAAGGAAAACAAGAATATATGTCACTGTGAGCGATCGAATTGCATCTTTAATTTAGGTCACATTTATTCGACTAACACGGAGGTCGTGCGGCGGTTACGATCTGTTCCGGAGCCAGCCACCAGGGGGCGATCTATCTGTTTATGCCAGGGGTCAAATTCCCTTGAACAGTCACAACTGCCAAATCAGTGTAACTGTATATAGTACTTGTTTTACTTTTAGTTTTGAGAAGTACAGTATACCATTGAGATTGCTCACAATTTATATAGAAAGCAATATTTAATTTTGCTAAGGTAGCATGCTAATTTACAGTCAACATCTTACAGCAACTATTACAACAATAATGACTTATGATATGACACAATCATATAATTTGTCGTTACGATGAGGTTTGTTGAGGTTTATTGAGCGTCATTTTACTATGAAAGCAACCACAGAGCTTTCAGACTTAATATTCATTCAATTAATTTCCTACACACTAGTTTTCATTGATCCATTGTTTTTTAATAACTAGCAATCCAGTATTTTTAATATCTTTGTTCATCTGAAATTGTTCATTTCTGGTTTCATTATTGGATATAACTGCTGAGCTTCATGCCTCCAAGCGACAACTTAAAAACAGTTAAACCGTTAGCATCAGCTAACCGACTAATGTCTTCTTTACTTGCATTTCCCCCCAAAAACGCAGCAATAACCTTTGAGTTGTTCCGCTAATGTTCACATCTGCTTTCATCTTGCACTTTGCTGCAGAACCATGCAGCCAGCTGCTTCCTTCCTGCGAAGACTGCAAGGACTGCAGATGCAGTCTTTGCCGATGATTTAACAGGATACAATAACAATCGCGTCTACAACTAAAACACTGCACATCATTCAGGGAAGAGCCAGTAATGTAGCTCAATCCTTTGTTTTGAAAAACAAAAACACGTGTTTAGCTTAATAGCAGGAAATAAACAGATCTTTAAGCCAAAAGGAGGGGCTATTTGATACATGCTAATTGTATTTTTTTTGGGGGGGGGGATTACTGTTAAAGTTGTCGATACGATTCGAAGATTTCCGATCATTTTTAATGAATGTACAAGTCATTAAAAGCCCCGTTGTGAGCGAAAGAAATTGTGACATGCACGTGTGAATCTTTTCTGGCATTTTATAGGCCACCTGATTAGCCAGGTGATTAAAAAGTAAGGATATTTTAATTGATAATCACAATAATGATTAGCTCCTGTTTGAAAAGCCAGCTGGCTGCACCCCCCCCCTCCCCCCTCCCCCTGTCACCACTCTCCTCCCTGATAAATCCCCGTTGCTCCCGCCGCCGCTGCTGTAAAGCGATTGTGTTGATAAGTTAATATTCTGACAACAGAGACGAGATAAAGAGGTTTTAGGAGTTTGGAGGATAGTGTAACCTTGATAAAACGCTCGTCTCAGTGACACTGATTTTCCCCATCCATCTTCATCTGATATGAAGTATGCAAATGGTGGATTCGGCTGGGAGTGGAGTACAGTGCCGTTAAATGGGCCATTTCAAATGTTCTTTGTACCATGCTGACTTCCAAAAAACTCACTGTCAGCCAGCTCGGCACATCCCGAAGTCTTTTCTGGAGACACTTTTTCACCTTCTTCTTATATCTTCCTCTGTTTCTCTCACTCCCATTCGCCCCCTCACCCTCCCTTCTACCCCCCCCCCTTTTCTCCTTGCTTGCCATACAAATTAGGCAGACACTGACAGTGTCAGAATGGCTACTCATGAAATATTAACAGCTTGTAGAGAATTCCACGACGCCACATTCCTCTTCATTTTTAACTATGTCAGCTCGGGCTGCGGAACATTTATTTGTGTGAGTTCAGGAAGGCTATTACCCTAACAGCCTTTTTTTTTATTCATGCTGTGGATGATATCCATCAACCCCTTTTCCCCACCTCAGAGCTCCGCTGCGTCTGCGCGTCGCGCGATCTCGCGATATGAGCTCCTCCGTGTAACGAGGCGTTTATTGCCCTTCGAAGGCTGGTAATTATCTCTTTATGAGTAATATAAGACCAACACTTTGCATTAAACAACATATGGATAGTTGTTAAAGTGACTGCATGGAAGGTAAAGCATAAACCGACTGTTATAAACAATAAGTCCAATTAGAAGCCGCCTGGAGTCGGTATTCCTCAAAATAAAAGTGAAGAAGCCTTAGAGGTGCCGTGCTGTTTTTTCCTTCTCGTTTGCCTTGAAGACAGCTGATTTTGCTTTTTATTTATTTTCCATTCCCCCCCCCGCCCCCGCCCCCCCCGTTCACGACTGGTCTCCGAGCGCATTTGGCTCAGTGGGCGGGGGGTGGCTTCTCTCTTTCTGCTGTTTCTCGGTGGACGGCATCCGCAAAGATGGAGCTGTCAATCACCAGCGGGCCTCCAGAGTCCCGAGGAGGCGGCGGAGGCTCTGTGTGAGGGACGAGAACAATGACTTTTGTTGTCACACGTGCGTTTTTTGGCGGGGGGGGGGGTGGAAATTCTACTGGACGGGCGTATTGGCTTTTAAATGAATTCCTCGTTCCTCTGATGTTGTTCCAGCTGTTTGGGCCCAGTGTGCCAATGGTGACCTGTGTTCATAATTCTTTGGGCAGTATAGTATCCCAAATATGATACTAAAATGTACCAACAAATCTGGAGAAAGTCTGTCTGAAATCTAATGAATTAAGCGCAACACCGACAAGAGGAGATGGGGTTGGTACTGTTTTGGTACCTACAGTTGTGGTGTGGTCCTGACTTTTGACAAGATTGGCATTTTTTCCTTTTGTTGATCATACTCTGATACAATATACCTTGAACGTATAAGCCTCCCATCGAACCTCTTTATATGATCGCCTCTGCACTCATCAAAACTCATATATTAGTATATACAGTGAACCCTTGCTACAACGTGGTTCACCTTTTATGGCCTCGCTGTTTCGCAGATTTATTTTAGTGCAGGTTTTTTAAGCTTTTTTTTTTTTTTTTTTTACAGTGTATGGATGCCAAAAGGCAGGAAGATGCTAACTATCGCAGAAAAACTTCAACTTCTGGAAATGCTAAAGGAAGATTGAAGTTACGCGGCTGCAGGGCGCCGTTAGGAACGCGGCACTGTATAAAAATTGTAAACAATAAAGCTGACGACTTCGCGAATTTCGCCTATCGTTGTGCTACTGTCTGACCTCGTCCTAAAAAAAAAAACCCAGATCAATCAGCTGAGTTCAATGGACTCAAGAGGAGATCTTTCCGTTCTTTTGTTGCTGGGAAAAAAAAAAAAAAACTAAACAGAGTGAAATGAGTTAATGAGGTGTGTCCTCCTCTCTTATTATATGTGGCTGGGGCTTCCTTCTCCTCCTGACTAATGATGATGTGTGGCACAGGTAGCTGTCAGCGAGCCGTGATTAATTAAAAGGAAAAGTAGGACAATTTGTCATATTGTTCCAACTGTGGTCAGAGAGCATCGGCGAGCGCCGCCGCCACTTCTGCCCCCCCCCCCCCTCCGCTGTTACCTCGACATCCATAACTTTACGCGTTTTCGCAAGCAACTCGCGAGGAGTCTCATCACCTCGAAAGGAGTGGGGTTTTTTTCTTCTTCCTTTTCTTTTTTTTTTTATCTGGCTCTGGCTGTCTTCAACACACACCCCGATAACAATTAGGAAGGCGTCTGCTCCGGAATGGGGCTCTGAAATGCGAGTGCCGAGGGGAAAGCCGACGTAATGAGCGGATCCCAGCACCGGAGGAGAGCGCTCTTCCTTTGTCTGCGCGGGTTCTGAAGTCTCCAAGAAGCACGGAGCCTTTATTTTTTTTCGGCACTCACCACAGCGCGAGCTGCTTTTGATTTGCGGTGTTTGTGTGTTTGGAGGTCCGTACATGCAACAGTGATTAGCGTTGTCGAGGGAGACCCGAGGGGTTTTTTTTTTTGGACCCTCTCGGCATTCGCTTGACTGAGGCTCTTCAGCTGCCAGCGCGGCATTTTTGCTTACAGGCCAACCCAGAGTGAAAAGAGCAAAAGTCAAGTTTGTTTTGGACCACTGTGTCGTTCCCAGCGAGAACCCCCCCTCCCTGTCATACCAGCCCCAGGCCCTCTGTCCCGACTAGCAGACCCCGGCTTCCACGTAGCGCCAGCAGGCCGGTCCTGGGAGAGACAGGTGTCAGCAACGCCCCCGTCCCCCCGCCACACACAGATGCCCCCCTTTTGCGAACAGACTGCGGCATTTGAAGCCAAGCGGCAAGTGAAGAAGGGTCATCTCCGCCACCCGTTCACAGTCGCCATATCGCAAGAGACCGCAGCCTCCGTCAGCCCGTGAGAGAGCGAGAGAGAGCCATGTCAGATACAGAGCATCCACTGGAGGAGACTAGTCCCAGTCCGAAAGCATTACAGAGCGGCGGCGGCAGGGGGGGGGGCTGCTGCTGTCCTGAGTGACTGACACCCTGACTGACAGCTTTATTGTGTCCTTTGAGGAACGAGGATGAAAGGCTCTCATGAAGAGGCCTCCCAAACACAAACCGTTACTCACTCGTGCTCGGGGAGCATTGCTGGCTTCTTTGTGTGCATTGTTTTTTGTTTTTTTTTTACTCCTTTGTGTTGACTCTTTTGGCTGACAACACTTTTTTTTCTCCCCCCCCCTTAATTGAACAAAAGAAGCAGCCATGAAGGAATCTCAACTCATTACAGATTTACCTAGTAACCAGAGAAACGATGTTAGAGATTGTATTCCGTACAAACGATGGATACTTGGTTATTTTTTTTGCCCTCCGTAGATTTGCCACGCTAATTTCTTCGAACAGCTGTCAGTTAATCAGACCTTTCGTGTCACTTGAACAAAATCGAGCAAAGAATCGCTGGTTTGCAGTTTGTAACTGTCAGGAGAAAGCATCGGATGTTGAAGCTCACTCGTGGTTTTAAAACGCTACATTTCACCATGTTGTAAGAAAAAAAACGGCCCGCTTCTACCTGTACAATCCTGGTCACGAGACAGGGAAAGCCAATGGTGTCCTCCCATTGGCCCATGGCGCCGGCGTCCCCCACTCCAACGTGTTATTTTCGGTCCGTCCTCTGAATTGATCTGTGGTGAAGCCAGACAAAGATTGCTGTATATTTAATGTCTTTCAGCAGCCACATTAGGAACTGCAGTTTGGATGGCAGTGGTGGGTGAGTGGGTGGTGGGTGGAGGGGTGGGGTGGGGTGGGGGGGGGTTGCGCTGTGACATTAATAATTTAATTGCAGTCGTGTATCTGAATGCTGCAGGAGCGCCAAGTGATGGATATTTTTAATGATATGAAGAGCGAAGCCCGGAAAGATCAATGCTGGCGCGCACACACACGCACATCCATGCACACACACACAGATACACACACACACACACACACACACACACACCAACGTGTGCATTCACACATGCGTGCACACACATACAGTGTCTGTCAGCGTGAATCTGAGAGGCTGGTGAGGATGATTGTGCTCCCACACTAATATTGTTTTGGTCCATAAGCCGTCTGGTCTGATCTTAACGGGGTTGGAGGTCTCTGGCCCAAACGACTGTCTCCCACACCCCCCCCCCTTTCACACACACACACACACACACACACACTGGGGTTTTTTTTTCCTCCTCTGCCGGTGCTGTCAGAACTGACAGTCCTCATGTTTATTTCATTTTGCGTCCGGGCTGTCTCGTTTCCCTATCCTCCAATGTCATTAACGCTCCGAGCCAGGACCCTGCAGTGGCGCGCCTAATGAATTCCTCTGCGGCTTCCTCGCCTCCCCACCTAGTTACCCCCAGCTCAAGGTGTCAAATTAAAAGCGGCCGGGGAAGAAAAGAGGGGGGGAGAGAAAACTGTTTGTGTGCGTGTGTTTGTTTGAAGTGGTTGCTACTTGGAGAGAGGCTTGATTTCCTGACCACTGAGAACAAGTGAACTTTTAATCTTTCAATTAAAGAATAAAAAAAACAATGAAGCGACAACAACGAGCACGGGGTTTGATGCGGCAACGCGAAGAGCCCGCCTGTGATGTCGACACGCTCCTTTAACCTTCCCTTTGGTTTTTTTTTATGATCCGTGCGATTATCACACGTTACTTAGATGAAGAATTGCCGCTTTTAACATTCGGGATCTCTGGCATAATTTGGGGGAATGGAGTCGGCGGCGGCAAGGATGCCTGGGTGACTGCTAATTGTGCTTATTTAGTTGTCATTGTGATAAGCGTAACGAGGCCAGACGTGTTATTGAGCTGTGAGGCTGCAGTGGGGAGGCACATTTGCCTGCATTCGCCCCGCATTGACAGAGCTGGTTATGAAGGGGAATCTGATTTTATGGCTTCTGAATCAGACTGAGTGATGGTTTTTTTTTGGTCCAATCACATGAAAGCAACCATGTGTCTGAAGAACGGTCACTAAACAATATTTGGAGCAGGCGTCGTATGTAATGTCAGCAACTCGTTGTCAGACTGCTCCCATTGCTTAGTATCTCTCATCGACGAGCTCTTGAAATAGACATGAGGTTTCGTGATTGTTAGCATTAGCATTAGCAATCTTATGCGCAGGGTAAACAAGGGTAAACTCGGGTCACCAGCCCAACACAGCAAACGGACACAGAATCACATACTTGGATAAAGAATTTAGAGTCCACCAATCAAGAGTCACCCAGTTGAAATAAATAAAATCTAATATGCGGAAACGTGAACACACAATTGGGAGCAATTTGGGATTCGAACTGAGCGCGGTGGTGTTGGGGAGGGTTGCCATGAGACAGTGGTGGGTCAGTCACAACAATGGGATGGCATCTCAGTAATTGATTGGAGGAACTGTGGAGCACCACAGACACTCAACGTACACAATGCAAGCAAGTGCCTACTTGCTGTCGGTGTTGTGATACTGACAAGTGAGTCCCTTTAGCATCCAGCCTTTCCTGAGAGATGGACTGAGGGCAGACTGGACACTGCAGCGTTTCGCTGCATCCAAAGTGGATGAACCGGTGAAAGTGCTCTGCTTCGGAACAGTACAAAATACAGTATACAGTCTACATTGAAGTCATTGTATCCTCCGATTTCTACATACCAGGGTGCGAGTTGTGGCCTTTAGTTCCCATCTTGTGACTTTGCAGACCTTGGCTTTTGTTCCCTGTATGTATACAAGGCGTCCTATATACTGAGGCTGCTGGCAGGGCAGCGCTGTGATATAGAGTATATATGTGTCCTTTTCCCAGTAGGGACCCTTCAGAGAAGTGACCACAGTGCTGCAGCCAGAGTGTCAGAGGAGCGCGCCTGCCTCCCTGCTTGTGTGGCTCCCTCCCTCCCTCCCTCCCTCTCTCTCTCTCTCTGTCTCCCCTCTCTTCCTCTCTTTCCTCTGACAGCTCCGGAAGATGGAAAATGGTGTCAATCAATTCATCAGAGCAGCGCTGGGTGGCTGTGCAGGGAGGAGAGCTGGGGGCGTGGTAATGGCAGCGTGCAGGAGGAGCGCCGTGCGCGATTATGGCTCCCTGCTGCAAACCAACAAGCCCCCCCACCCCCACCCCTGCTCGCCACCATAGCTGATGCTGCAGTGCCTTTAATGGACTGTAGCTATGTTGAAGTGGGGTTGGGGGTGTAGATTTCCTGCGGAGTGTCCTTAACGGGACACCGCGACGACGCTGTGGCCGCCGCGAAGGCCCCCCCCTTCCGCCGCTGCGCGCCGCCATTTACCTTGCTGCTCCGAGTCGGCGGCTTGTTAGCCCAGAAGAACGCGTGGCGTTAATTAAGGACGTGTAAATATGCTCGAATGGGCCGCGTCCTCGCATTAGGAGAGATTTGAGGAATCAGCGCTGTGATATATTTTAATTAAGGATTAATTAAAAAATAATGGGGATTTTATTTTGCCTGGCAGACTGTGCTTTGGACGTGATCCTGGCGCCTGCCGCCAGCTCATCAGTGGAATATTGAGCACCCTCGCCGGCTTTCTCGGGTGCACTCTCAAGGTCTCCGGGAAAAACAAAAGCTCTGCCCTCTCTCCCCCCTGTTTGGGGAGAAAGCAAAACAGACATTTAGAATTGGGGGGGGGGGGAGTGGCCAACGTGTTAATTAAATTCCCCCCCCTACACTTTACATCCTCATCCTCTCTGAGCCCCCTCCTCCTCCACCTCTTCTTCTTCTTCTTCTCTCTTCGTTTTTCGGCTGGCAGAGCAGCAGAGTGGCTCTGAGACACGGAACACTAGTTGTGCTGGCAATTATGTTAATGGGATGCTATTAGGCCATGATTCCGTATGAGCGATCGGGGAGAAGAAGAGCCCCGGCGGCAGAAAATGATAACGGAGCGTGCGCCTCGTTGATACCGCTCCAGCAGGATCATTTGCATAATGAACCCTCCCCACTAACGAGGGGTGTGGCCTCGACACCGAGCTACTTAGAAAGCTCAGGAGTCGCAGTGTGAGGCGAGTCGGCAGCCAGAGGAGGGGTGGCGGGCGGGGGAAGGGGGGGGCAAAAAAAAGATTCATGGACTTCACTTGTGGAAGGCCTTATTGGCAGGAGGTGTGACTGTGGCGTTCAAAGTCCTTTCGGTGAAGTTTTTTTTTTCTTTTTTTACACACACTCTGCTCTGAGTTCATACCTTCCACCGAGAGACATGACAATGCACTTTCTCAGTAACGTGTGCGTCGCCTGAAAAATGAATGAGGAGTTCTCCGTGTTGCTGCTACTTTGGTCTAATTTCGTCTCGCGTCGTTTTTGCCTTGGCACATATAGCGTATTGTTATTTCTGGCGGCTACATTCTAAAATGTCCTCTGCTTCCATAAATAGCTCAGAATCAAATATTCATTACGCTGCCATCGTCAATTTATTCATGCTCTTTTTTTTTTTAACTTTCAACCTTTCTCTTCAGAGTCAACATTTTGCATTCCACGTATAGCCCTCTCTCTCTCGCTCTCTCTCTCTCTCTCTCTCTCTCTCTCTCTCTCTCTCTCTCTCTCCCTCCCTCCAAATTTTTGTATGATTCAGAAAGCGCGAAGGAGGGATCTACCTTGGGGGCACTGAAGCCCCGTGGATTCCCTCGGCAGCTAAAATAAAACAAGCTTAGCAGGGAATGCTCCACTTGGCTGACACAGCTACGTTTTGCCTAACGCATGCTAGTTCCACCCCCACCCCACCCCCACCCCCATTTATACGGTAGAGGTATGCATAAGCTGCATTACGTATCATTGTCTATTTCAAAAAATGACCCAAAATGACAGTTTTGACACCTCACCCAATGAAACGTTCGGGTAATAACAGTATCGTACCACAAGAGGGTGTCGGGAGAGCAGGTCTTAAAATGGTAGTGGATCGGTAGCCCGCCATCAAAGTGATTACTTGGAGGTTTATCGACTCCAGCACTTAAAATGGTAAAAACAAAAAATGATATCAGCGCAACAGCTTTTTCGGAATCTTTAATCGTGTAGGACTAAGAAATGGTGTTTAGTCTGTCCTTGGCCAACAGGAGAGTTGAGAACAGCAGGGGCTTGTAGTTTGACTGTTGAACGTGATGATGCTTGAGGTTCGTTGCAACAGTTAAAGTCTGAGAGAGCGACTGAGGACAGAGTATACGTTAGGGCGATTCAGAACAACCTTCATCTAGGAAGGTCATTGATGAATAAATGTGGGGGTTTTTTATGTTCAGTGCTGAAGATTCCAACGATTTGTGTCCAAAATAAAAGTATTAGCATGCAATTAGTCACTTCGACGTCTCGTGGGTCCCGAGTTTGACATAAGAACAGGAAACAGTTTAACTGTTTCACGGTCTAAAGTCCTCAAGTTCATCATGGCTCAAAGCGGCTAGCTTCAAGCTTACGCCGGCGGCCCGTATTGAAACCTCACACACTGTCCCTTTAACGATTCGCCATTAACTTGGCTGAGCGCTGCCTCTTTATTCATGCGTCGCGCCTCTCTCCGGACGTCTTGATGTTTTATTTGTGTGTCCGCGCGCGGCCTGTATTTTCCGAGGCGCTGTCCCCGCCGTCTTCATGCGCGGCCCCAGGATTAGACGGGAATGATCCGGAGGGCCCGGGGGAAGACATTAAACACCCAGAATGCCCCTTTGGCTTGCTCACCCCACCCCCTTCCTCCTCCTTCTCCCTATCCTCTCCTCTCCTCTCCTTCTCAACCTTTCATTCCCCCTTAATGAGAACTCCTCCTAATTATTTCAGTGGCTGGAGCACACAGGGAAGGGGGGGGGGGGGGGGTGGGACCGACACAGTTGGAGTTATATCCCCCTGCGCTCGGACGTGACTGCTATGCTGATGAAAGTGGAGGGTGGGGATCAATAATTTAGGCCCCTCGCTTTAATGGTGGAGCGGGGCTGGGAGGTGGAGGAGGTGAGGAGGAAGCGATACATCCGAGTCAGAGATTGCATTTTTAAAGGCACAGGCCGGAGTTAACTAGAACCCCCCCCCCCGACGCGTTTTCTGTAAACAGCTGACACGTTTATGTTTACTGGAATCCTTATTGCTCTTTCCTCTAAAGCCCCCGGTCTGTGTCTAAGTGCTTGTTTACCCAGCTCTGGATGTCCCGCATTCAATTACTGCAGTCTGCGGAGTCACTCCCCGAAAAAGAAAAAAAAAGACGTCTCGCTCGCCAGACGATTTGCATTGGAAGTGCGCGGCGATGTAATTGATTTAGACGCATGAATATTGATAGTATCTTATCAGCTTGGAGCCCCATCCCTCAAGCCCCCACCGTGGTGGAATAATGGTCCTCCGAGCCTTCCTCCTGGTCATCTCGCCTTAGCGCGGGGCGCACACATAATCTTTAAGTGTACAGAGCCTCGGCTCCTTCCATCTCCCTCCGGGGAGGCATCCATGCATCTTTTAAGGACTCTTCACATCAAGAAGGGGGCCCGGGCAGAGTACCCTGCAGTCTCTGCCTCAATTATTAAAGCCGGGGATTTTTGATGCTCCTTTTCTTCCTCAGCCTGGCGAGGGGGGGGGAGAGAGAGAGAGAGAGAGAGAGAGAGAGAGAGAG
>JASSRZ010000055.1:19177133-19188739 GCA_032164315.1 Malacoctenus gilli
CTCTCTCTCTCTCTCTCTCTCTGTCTCTCTCTCTCTCTCTCTCTCTCTCTCTCTTTACATTTTTTCCTGTGCAGCGGAAACTTGGAGGAGGGTTTGAAACATTCATATGGATTTCATATTGCAGACATTCCCGCTTCAAACGGAATGATTCACTGCGGGTTGCGTTACGTTTTTTTTTTCCCCAGCCCGGCGTACACTGTCGCTGTGTGATCGAAAGAGAAAACAGAGAATGAGTGAGGGGGGCGGGGGGGGGCTGCGTCCAATTATAACGAGGGACACGTTTGCTCGCAGTGCGTTGATTGATGGGCGAGCGCTGCGATCGGAGCCTTAACGAAGTCCAAATGGCTCCGATCGCGGCGTTCCTTATTGACTCGGCCTGACTAAACGTCAACAGCAGACGAGGGGCGTCCTCCGCCGGGGTCGCCACGGCGGTGCTTAGCCAAAATGAGCCACGAATCGACCAAAAAAAAAATGCAGCCGTGTTGCTTGAGTCGGGCTCAGGGCTGTCGATTGCCACTCGGCCTGTGTTGGACCTTTTTTTTCTTTGCGTTGGCAGCTAAAGAAGCCCGTGTTGTCCACGAGTTATTTGCGTAATGGCGACGGCGCTCCTTATAAACTCCCACTGTAGTCTACGGTGGATAGCAGCTTTCTTTAACTCTGATTAAATATTGATATCCATGTAAACACTTGTGCCTCATTGAACGCTTTGTTTCAGTTCTGCCCCCATCAGCACAGGAACAAGCTGCCGTTTGCCTTGAGAAAATAGGCCCGGTGCTTTGATTTATGGTGACAAAATCAAGCGCTCCAAACTGAAAACGAAGGCCCACCCCGCTCCCACCCCAGCAAAAAGACGACACCTCAGCTAAGGATTTGAATAAATGCTCAACCAAACCAGGATGTCTTTGGTTTACGGCGCGCGTGGAAGCTGCCCGTCCTGGTAATTTAATATTGTCTTCGGCACGCATAAATATCCTCCGGTTGGGGGGAAAGACAAGAGGATTAGCGTAGCCTAATTGATAATTGACAAGATTTATTCAGCGTCCGCGATCAATCAAGGCAACACTCGGCAAAGTGGCTGGTTACATGAAAGCCGGCCGCGTCCTTTGATTTGCGCAAGTGCGGTTCAAAGTGTATCGGGCACGCTTACGCGCAGAGGCAGGACAGATAGCATCGGCGCATTTAGGCGACGGTTAGCCTCTTTGCTCTAGGACTTGGCCAGGAGGACGCGAAAGCCTGATTGGGTCATCACTTCCAATCTTCACTCAGTCCCATGAGGGATGATCGCACCGCCGACGATGATGACGATACTGGTCTGGATGGAAAGCACAATTCTTTTCCCCGAAGGCATCAGTGTGAGACTCGGAGGTGGAGGGCGCCTCTGGATATCTCTATAGTGATGTTTGGCACTGACGTTTGGGTTGCTGATCTTTTCCAAGTTCCTCTGTGAGCGTCGAGTGGTTACGTTGCATTCAGGAGCATTTTTTTGAACTGGTAAAAAAGATCCACAGCAGGAATCGAACATCTCTGAAGGGTTTGCCTCAAAAATCAACTGTCATCATCTTTTCAATGATTTTCACTCACCCAGCAGACATGTGTGTGTAAAAAGTCACAAACAGGATAAATTAGTGAACAAAAGCCTTTTTTTACAACATTTCTCTTGTACAGAGACGTTCTAGTTGTTGTCGTGCTTTCCTGTTTGCTCATTGGCGGTTGTAAGCTGCTGCAATTAAACTAAACACTTCCTGCTTGGATACTTAAAGACTTCCAGCAGCTTCAAGAACGAGTTTTTTTCCCCCTTTTTTTCTTGTAGCGATAAACAAGAACAGAGCAGTTGTCCAGAACATCAAAGCAGAACGAGTTCATGAATTCCGTAGACAAAAAGTGTTCATCCTGTCCCTCGTTTACTTTCCTCTGCGACAGCCTTTATATCCACTCGCGTCATAGATTGCAGGGGTTTTTTGCGCCATTCGAATCCCTGCTTTTTATTGGAGAACCTGACGTGCCGGAGCTGCAGACGAATTTGCGAGGGGGGGAATCTGGGGACGCCGTCATCCTGGATTGCATCCACAGATTAGCTGGAGGCGCAAGCAGAGCTCACCACCACCTGCGTCTTTCATCCTGCCCCTGCAAGAGTTGCCACATACCGAGATAATGCTCGAGCCTCTCTCGTTTTCTGTTTTCCTCTTCCCTTTGTCTTTTCTCTGAATAATAGATCTCCTGCCAGCGGAGCCTCTCCTCCAACCTCCCTCGCTCGCGTTTTTTTTTTCTTTTTTTTTTTCCTCTCTCAGCTATCTCAGGGTCAACGCCACGGAAAGAAAAACAGAAACGTTATGGACTCTCACGTTGAGACTTTACAAAGTGTTGTGCGTCGGAGCAGCACATGGCGATCCCAGTCTGAAACGCGGCGCTCTCAGGAGATAGGGGGGGTGGGTGTGGATGGAGGGGAGGAAGGGGGGGTGGTATCCACATATAAGAAATGAATGAGGTAATGTGCTGGGAGGTAATGGGTTTATGCAACATACTGGAACAGAGAAGCTCATTAGGAGACTGGAGCCTTAACCCCGAACGCTGCTTGCCTTTACTCCCTTTGTCATAACAGACTGGTGGAGGCCAGGGGAATTCAGCGCTGGAGGGAGGGTGGGTAGGTGGGTGGATGGGTGGGTGCACGAGACGGGGAGGGAGATCCATCTTGGGAAGGTGGAATTTAATACAGGGGAGCCTTTGCACAGAGGCACAGGTGAGTTACTTTATGTATGAAATGGCCTGTCTCCAAGCAGCAAACCAGCCATGTCGCTCCTACTGGCAAGGAGGCGCAATCGATAAGAAAGCACTCAGTATTAATACTATATCAGTGACCCCCCCCACCCCACGTCTTGCTTGATGCACGGAAACGTCCGTGGCACCAGTGACTCAGATCCTATTCCTAAATAAAATTTCTTGAAGAGATTGGCCCCCCGAGATTGCAGATGTTCTTTTGGGTAGCGACCAAAATGTTTAGAATGCAACGAAAGGCTGCAAATCAAGTGTTGAAGTTTTTTCTGTGGCGTTTTTGTGGTTCTGTGGTGCTTCACATTTCAGAAGACTGGCTTAAGCAACACAGCATTGTTCAATAATTGTAAAAAACAACAATAAAGCTGATTACTTTGTGGATTTCACCTATCGCGGGTTCTTTCTGGAATGAAACCCCCCGCAATAAACGAGGGGTTCACTGTATTGCCAAGTTTTCACTTACTGTCGTAGCCAGAAGCGCTCATGACAACACAGTTTGGTTTTACTTCCTGTTTAACTTCTTCTCTTGGATAAATGACTTGGGTTTGATCAAAGTACTGCCAACTGGTGGCTTGAGGATAAAATAAGTTGGTTTGTTTTTTGAGTTACATTAAGACAAGGCACACACACACACACCTCATGCTGTCAGTGTTGTAACTCATTCACAGATATTCTTCAAGCTGTTGGACCAGAGATTCGAGCTAAGCGGCACACTGCGCACATTTGGTTACCAAGCAACTGCTGAAAGCTTTTAGAAACTTAGTTTGTCAAGTTTTTCTAATCAAGAAGTGAAAACAAAAGGGAACCGCTGGATTTAATTACTGTACCGTACTGTAGCTTTTACACTTTTGTACTTCTTCTGAAGAGACAGTGGGTTTCTGCCCTAAATGCAACTTATAGAAACTCTTATTTTTCATCCTAATGAAGAAGAGATATTACTGTAACTTATGCTGCGTCTCCAGCACCGCTGTGCAAACGTTCCTCGCCGACATCTTCCTCTGCATTTTATTTTGGAAGTCAGCATTGACGCCACCCACAGCTGCAGAAAGAAAAGCTTGCTGTTGTTTTGATGTGGATTGTGTTGTACAGTGAGTGTAATGTCTTGCTGGTCGCCGCTGAAAACACACACACATGTGCGTGACACGGACAGGGGAAAAAAATATATTCAGGGCTGGGCTCCGTGCCATCCGCGGCGTTATCACACATCAGTGGACAGCACTTCAGCTGACTGGAGCACACTCGCGTCGCAGTATGTGCGCACCTCGCCGCGGCGATGGTGTCAGCGTCATAACTCGGTGAATAACATGCTTCGATCATGTTGGCTTTGTGTGATTGAGACGTGGTCGGGGGCTGTGTTGTGTTTGTCCTTGTGTGTGTGTGTGTGGGGGGGGGGGGTGTTTGGCAGGCGGGTACTGGCAGCTTTGTGGCCCGCGCAGAGGCCGAGTTTCCGGTCTATTTCCAGCGCAGCGTGTTCATTCTAGGTGACTGGGGGGACTGTGTGTCATTAAAGGCCCGTCCTCTGCCTCTACCCGAGTGTGAAATGCTGCGCCTTGGAGATGCTGGTCTGCTTTTTTGTTTGTTCAACCAGTTTGCGGGGGGGCTGGGCAGAAGGTTAGCGGGCGGTTTTAGAGGTCGAAAAAAAACACAGCGACTACTGTTTGTGTTAGCGTTTTCTAGAACAGAGTCAACAATGTGACTGCCGCCGACTTTGTTCAGGTGAGCGTATGGCAGTGTATTTACCAAGCGCAAATATTGGAAATAAATGTTAATTTAGGACCTGCTTCTGTGACAGTGAGACAACCATACGGACCCTCAGAGAGACTACGCATCCCGTTTAAAAATCTCTGATTTGCCCGAACAATGCTTGCGTACACAGTCAGCCTGATCACCTTGAAAAAGCAGGGGCCTTCAAAATAAACACAACCATGGTTCCCTGCTCTAAATTTGAAAAAAGTGTTTACATTTTGGCAGTTTCTGGCATGTGCAGGCCCCTCCCGTCCTGTGATTTCCTGTCTCCCGCTGTGCCCCGCAGGGTAACAGTGTTACTACTGGTGGGAGTGGAGGTGCTGGTGTTGCTTTCTAAAATCAGTTTGTGCGTAAAGACAAGCCGCGTGGTTCGAAAAGACTGCTTGTTTTGACTGGACTCTTTAGAACCGTTGTTTCTTTTTTTCAGAGTGATGCCTCGGTATATAATGTTGAGCTCTGTAGGATGGCCAACAGTAGTGAAAGTGACAGCAGAACAGAGGGATGACGGAGAGCATCTGCCATGCAACACACAGTGTCCAGTGGATTCACGGTTGTCACAGAGGTTTTCTTGTGAACGCTCTGCGACCTGCGATTGTGAACCAATCCTTTTTGAGATTTCACATGCACACTGGTGGCACCTTGACCTCTCATATCCCCATTACCTTTTTTTTTTGGTACTACATCTGTATAATCTTTGTCGATCGGAACACATCGGACTGCGCCGGCCTATCGATGGCGCCATATACCACCCCAGTTTTCTCATTTACTGTCACAAAAGAGGAACGGGCCCATCGGGACGTTTCACCGTAACAATAAAGGCAGTCAATTACCCCCTTGTTGACTGTTTGAAAACCATTTCATAGTTGATTCAAAGATATAAAACTTTATTGGATTAAAAAAAAAAAGCAGAATACAGGATGTAGCGTGGTATGGTTTTTCTTGGCTGTGGTTTATACTGTCCTACATTACAGGTCCTTCATGACATTTTAAACTTTATTGGACAGGACTCGGAAATCTGGGGGCAGTATATAAAAGTAGGAATTTATTAGACTGCGCGCCCTTTTTCGCGCAGGTTGCGTTTGAAATACGGGAGAAACAGATGAGCCATGCGCGGGCTCGCGCGTGTGTGTGTGTGCGTTTTAATGCCGCAGTCGGTTGGTAATGATGCGCAGTAAAGAGCAGGTAACAGATGCTGAAATAAAAGGAACATGATATATCAATATTTAGCATAGCAGATGTGATGTGGCGTTTTATAATGCCAATAATCCCTGACTGACCCTGGAACATCTGAGCGATTAGTGCCTTCGCTGACATATTAGAGGTTGACTTTAACGTATATAATGCGAGATTTCAGCCTATTTTCAGGGTCATCTTCCTGTACGTAGGTGTTGTGTGTGTGTGTGTGTGTGTGTGTGTGTGTGTGTGTGTGTGTGTGTGTGTGTATGTGTGTGTGTGTGTGTGTGTGTGTGTTTCCTCTGCAGAGAGTGATGTGCTTCAGATGTGGCTATAAAAGCCCCGTGTTAAGCCGGAGATTTTTTGTTTTTTTTCTTCTTCTTTTTTTTTTACCGGAGGCAGGTGTGCATCTTCAACCACGAGAGCAGAATTTAAAAGGAGCCGGGGAGAGGTAGGGGGCTCTGCGGGGAAACCAAAGTAGGAAGTCAATAAGGCCTGAATCTTTTATGAAGGCGGAGGTATTCAGATCACAGCTCCGCCGAAAGGAGAGAGCAGCCTGCTGCTTTTATACGAGGAGACGGGAGAGCGGCGGAGGGTCTAAATCTCTCCCAGATTCGCCCCGGTCCTCATTAACGCTGGAGCCGCCGCTCGTTACAGCCGCTGCTGCGCTGCGTGCGCGGCTTCCTCGACGCGCCGTTTCTAACGTGTTTGGGTAGTGCCAGTCGGATGTCGCAAGCAGCTAGCAGTTACACTTTGCCGTCGTTATCGTCTTGGCTCTTGTTTTTTTCCCCGCAGTTTCGGCCGATCGTTTGCAGCTGAAGCGGCTCACCGGAGGAGCCCACTGACATGATGTGGAGACTAGATCAAATTAGTCCACACAGCGTGTCTGATAGCATCTTATGGTTTATAGCCACTGCGAACAGCCCCCCCTTTCTGAAAGGTGAAGCGAGAGGCCTGAAATCAAGAACAAGGACGGGGCGAATTAAGAGGGGCACCTGTTTTTTTTTTTGGGTGATTTTTACTCCAGGAAATTCATAGCGTGACACGAGTAGTTGTGCGAGAAATGACCTTAAATGGGAGCTGTGATGCTAATTTCCTTCTTTATTCATCGTCTGCAGACTCTTTTGGCTTTCTATCCAAGATTCATAAGACAGCTAAAACCTTTTTAATCTCACACTAGCTCTCCATGCAGCTGCTCAGCAAAGCGTCAGTCTGAAACGAGCTCTTTTTAGCTTTTGTTGTTGAAGTACACTTCTGCTTTGTTTATTGGTCTCTCTCTTTTTTTTTTAGCATTAGCTGATCCACAGATGTGATGCAAACGACTACTTGGTAATTTGACGCCAGCCCGTCACATTTATTTTCAGTAGCATTGTCACAAGCTCTCCTGGGCGAGAAACACATAAATACAGTAAGAGCAAGTAAAATAAGTATTGTATTCAGGTTAACATGTACTGGGCTCTGCCACGTGACAGCTGTCAACAAGAGGCGAGAGTAAATCGCAAGGAGTAGCTGAGCAACCAGCAAGAGTGCTAACCAATCACATCGTGGAGTGTGAATGCTAATGTTAGCATGTCAAGTTCTCCCCCCAAAATATTACCCATTGTCAAATGGCACTTTTTCATTGCACAACTTTAACTCTATTCAACGTGTTCATGCTAAATTTATGTCATCTTGTTTCACAATCGCTTATTTGCTCACCAAAGAGAACTATCCATTGCAAAAAGACTCAAAACTCACATGACTTCATTAGTTTGTATCACCCACTCCACATAAAAAAAGGAAAGACATCAAGTTGATGTTACATAAGGGTTTGATCATCTATGTGTTGGTCCATGCGTATCTATTTAAATAAATTTACAATCACCTGGTTACAGGTATGTTCACCTGATGGGAGAGACAAATAGATTCTGGTTGAAAAATGTCTGAAAAGTTTCTGCCAGGTTCGTTTTTGCAGCGTCAAGTTGAATGTTGGTTTGTTTTGCGACCTTTTGCCCTTGACCTCATTCAGATTTGAAGGGGTTTTTGTTGTGACACATCGTCAACAAAGAAGATCTGAAGGATTGCACTGAAATATGACTCCAGAGCTTTATTGTTGACCAGAAAACTTTTATTTGTTTGGTTTTAAAGGTACTTGATGTGAGAACTTAATGTAAACAACCACACCGGCTTGTGGTACAAAGTCACATGACGATGCTGGAGAGAGAGCTAGCTCATCCTCCCTACTACTTTCAGGTGGTATGTAACACTTCTTCAACATCATTTTCTCATCATTTTTCCGTTTATTTTGACTCCAGACAATATCAGTTGTCACACTGTCTCTTAATGAGCACATCAGATGTTTTTTTATTGTCTATAAAATAATGAATTCTGGTGTGTAATTTGAAAACATTCAATCAGAATACATTCAATCAGATGAGTTCATTGAAGTTCATCTACCACTGGCTGAAGCTTAAGTCATGCCAGACGTGATAGGGGCTGACATCAAAGTCCTACAAAACTAGCCGGAGAAGTACATGCGGCGATATCTGGTTCCGGGCTGCAGAACGAATAGTAGTAGTTCATATTACACGGGAGCCTTTCCCAGGCAGCGCGCAGTTCCTGCAGGCCTGAAAGAATCACTTCACACTCCATCATCTCCCGTCGGCTGTCCTCACTTCACTCCGAGGTCTCCGAGCTCGTTCACAGCCGAGCGTTCAAAGAGCAGCGTCTGAGTGGCTCTTGTTTACCAAAAGGCTGCGTCCGTCCGGTTGGCGGAAGTCTGAGTCTGTTATTGATCGGGGGGAGGGGGGGAGTGCGTCGGAGGAAGAAGGTGGTGTTTTGCGAGTGCGTCGGCTAAAGAATGGCCCTGCGTTGTTGTCGGACGACTGAAAATAGCCCCTTCGGAAACCTAATCAAATTAATGTGTACTTGCCGGCTTTGCCAGGATCTAATTTAGCGTGGCGGAGAAATGTGCAAAGACACCGAATGACGCTGGATAAAGGGGGGGGTTGATATTAATTTGGGGGGGGGAGCAAATTTGCAGCGGGGCTTCCTAATAGATTGCTGGAAGAACGGCAAAAGGACGCGAACCCCCCCTGGCCCAGTCCGTTCAGGAAGGAGCAGGTGCAGCGTTGCAGAAAAGGGACGGAGTTGGCCTTTGTGATTGTTGGCCGGCTACCGCCGAGGCCTGGGTGATGTCCACAATAACAGACCTCACTTTTTTTTATGTCCTTTTTGCTCTCTCTCTCTCTCTCTCTTTCTCTCTCTCTCTCTCTGTCTCTCTCTCCCAGCGATGCTCCGCTGGCTCTCATCGCAATTAAAACCAAGTGTCCATCAGAGGCTATCTCTGCTCTGTGTGGCCCATATGTTTGGGTGCTGATAGAGCGTGGATTACTCTGTTTGGGACACAGATAACAGGCTGTTTATAACCTTGGCAGAGTCTGGGGCCTAATCTGGCAGGAGCATATTTCCCCTTGCTCCCTGATAAAGGCCTGTTAGCAGCTTTATCACGCGGGCAGATAGAAGTCGAGCCAGAGCGAAAGGCGAGAGCCCAATCTGGCAACCGCGCGTGCGCCCGCCCGACCGCTCACACACACGCGCGTGCGCGCGAACCCGACGCGGCGCCGCACGTGCTCCTTTTTTTTTATTTTCAGCAGCCTTCCGCTCGCGCATTCACACAAACGGCGCTCGCCTCGTCAGAAAGCGCAATTAATTCCTGCCTTCTCGGGGAACAACGAAGACCAGCAAACAAATTAGAAAGGACAATGCCCCCCCCCCATTCATCACCGCGGCGTTTTTTTTTCAGCGGCGGAGTGAGACAAAAAAAAAAAGGAAAACCGGAAGCGCAGACGCTGCTCCCTCTTATACAGTGCGGCGCGTTTGTTTGTACGTAACGCAATTAGCCTGAGCCGAGAAACACAATGTTCGGCGAGCTGCCGGCATGTTTACCTTGGAGCTGGTCCTTTTCATTTCTAATCTGCGACCGTGAATGGGGGACATCAGCGAGAGGGAAACATATTCCTGACTGAATACAAAGGGGGAGGTTTTATTGCCGCTTTTCCCCGCGTATACCTCAAAGTTGCTGTGGGATCTACAGGCGCAGTTATTTTCTCTGCCCCCCTCCCACCTCCAACACCACCCCCCTCTGCCTCCCATCTCGATGGCTCTGCGTAGGCACAATTAGAGAAAGCACCCCCTTTCACAGCCAGAGAAAATTGTCGTCCTCCGTGAATTGCTTTTTCGCCGCAGCTTAAAGAAGATCTCTTGTTACCCTCTCATTCAGTCTTTCTCACGACCCCCCCCCCCCACCATCTCCTCACCAACCCGTCATCCCCCCCTCTCCCTCTTTCCGGGTAAAATTGCTTTCTCGCAATCAACAGATTGCTTGCTGCACTTAGGGGTAAATACAGGTAGACTAGAGCATTAGCATAACATTATTCAGACAAGTGTCAACCTCTAGGCACTTAGCGCTGCATCTGAGCTCAGTGTGAGGTGAAATGAAGTGCCACGGAGTCAGAGGAGCCGCCGCCACCGCTTCAGTCGAGTTTCTTTTTTTGGGGGGGTGTCGTCCCCCCCCCCCCCCCGGATGGAGCTGGAGTTGGGCAAAAGTGTTAGAAAATGTGATGTACTTCAGCCTCGCTGCACTTCAGAAGAGACACAGAAGTGTCTTGGAAGGGGGCTTTTTTTCGAGGGGGGGGGCCTGTGTCGCTTTTCTTGTTTCACAGTTTTGCCAAAAAAAAGAAAGAAAAAAAACCATCTGAGACCTTCTGTGTGAGCTTATGTCGCTTCATGGCCCACTCTCCTCTGATTGGTCAGCTTTCAGGAAGAGGTGGTTGTGTCACACACAATGGTCCCGTCGTCTGACGAGTGGGATGACGAGCAATCGAGCAGGACTTAGAAGAAGTCCGAAGCCCGAGAGATCGATATGCTTTTAAATTGACACCAGCATCAATGTTTCTCCTGGATTCTTTCACGCTCTGACTGGACGCTGTCTGAAATGTACTTTCCCTGGATATGACCATAAAAGGAAGTCTGCGCAGACACTTGATATCAGCTCTCTTTGTTGCTGCTTCTTTGACTCGCAGATGGCATCTTATGTAAACACACTCTTGTTTGATCGATATTCCAGAAGAAGTGACGAAGCTACAAATTTGGCCTGCTTCTCTCGGTAAACGCTCTCCGTTGCAGGAACAGGTGGCTGTCCTGCATCTCTGTAATTTAACACCAGCTTCATTATCATCTGGAATGTTCTGTGTGGTGAGCAAGGACATTCCAGACAGTGAAGACACTGGTGTCGTAATGCCGGCGTGTCTAGCCAAAGTGTTTGTGATCTGACGATAGTCAATGAAATAATATAAGAGGATAATGAGGCTGGTGTCAAATGACGAGCTTGTCAGGAGGGGCGTGTTTGTCATTTGACCCCAGCTTCATGTTGTTGTTGTTTCCTCCAGAGTATCCAGTAACTATGTGACACCAGCTCCCTCAAAGGAGTTACTTAACCTCATTCCTCACACTTGGGCCACATTGAGAGCGAGCTGTAAACACTTGCACGGCTCCACACCGCATGTGACAGACGTGGGGGGGGGGGGACATAGCATGGCTGCCTTTTAAGGAATTCAAGCGTGGAAATGTGACAGCGGACGCTGCTTGAAGGTGACTTCACGGTTTCCTCTCTGCCGGCGGCGGAGTTGGGGGGGGGGGCGGCGCCGGGCTCTCTGGAGGTCCGCGGCATGTAGGTCAGAGCGGGGCCCTCATCATCCAACTGCAGACCGTTGCAGGATGCGGGCTGGGATGGCTTTATTGGTGTGCCCGTGATATATGGCTGCGGTGACACCGGGCTGGATGGAAGCAGGGGGCTGTCTGCCGTGGATGCCGGATCGGTCCCGCTGAAGGGGGGCGGCAGGGGTGTTTGTGTGTGTGGGGGGGGGGGGGGGGGGGGG
>JASSRZ010000055.1:19189100-19200496 GCA_032164315.1 Malacoctenus gilli
GGGGGGGGGGGGGGGGGGGTCCTTCACCCTATCACTGTCCTTTCCTCCATAACCACAACCTTTTCCTTTGCCCCGTCTTGATTGACAACAGGGGGTTCCTTCTGACCCACATTTGCATCTGCTCCCATGACCCAAATAGGACCCCGCGTAATGAGCCGCCCAGTCGTTCATTCTCCATCCTGAGCCTGAAACTCACGCGGTTGTTCAACCTGGTGATTTGAGAATGCAGGGGGGGGGGGGGGGGGGTTTAGCCGGTCTACGCGAGCTAGTGTCCCCAAGGGGGCTTTGTGTCTGGAGCTGCGGGGTCTGCACAAAGACCGCCTGCTACCTCCCCGGCTTGCCCGACTGCCAGCTCACCCGCCCACCTCCGCGGGCACCCAGGGCCATTCTAGGTCATCTGATTACTCCTCACTGTGATTACCAATCAGGCGGCTCGTGCTAATGTGTCATATCACCGTGTCGCAGAGGCGCGGGAAAAAAAATCATCCCTCCGATTTCAATCTCATTTGTCAGGTCGCCGTGTCATCAGTTTCTCCCCGGAGCGTCTGCTCAAATACGGCAATAAAGCGCCACCGAAATTCATTCGGAGCCCTTATCCAAAGCACCGCGTCGGGTTGTAGCGTCATCTCACTGAGCAATGAGCCTCTTATTGTTTCCTCCCCAAACACCGGCAAACAGTCGGCGCTTGCAAACAGCTTGTACACAAACACAGAGAGAGATAGAGTGTCAGAGAGAGAGAGAGGTCCCCCCTGGGAACCCACAGCGGATTCCACGAGCGAGCGTGAAAACTGTCTGCCGCTATCGAATCCCGCAGACTTCACAGCATGAACGCACCTCAGCACACCACTCACAGGAACATCTTCTCCATAAGGACTCCTATTAAAAAGAAAGGCTTGTTTTTTTTTCTGACCGACATGTTTATCGCCTTTTTTTTCCTGTTTCGCAACACATCTGAGATCATCAAGTCACATATGCAGCCTCGTTTGGAATCAAAGAAACAAAAGGAATGTTTCACTTGCTAAATGGAAAAAATCTTCCCAAGCCAGCGCAAAATGAAACAATTCAAAGTCATTTGAAAAATGTTCTCGAGATATAGTTAAACTTGAATGTTGAACTTTAGGCCGCACAGACCTCTAAATACATCCAACACCCTCCTGCGCCTGTCTGCTGCAAAGTCTCTGACACTTTATCAGCGTGATGCTTTCAAGCCCTATTCAGTTAACAAGAGAACATTTTATCTCTCTCGCCAAAAGCTTGAGTTTGGATTTGAAGCAGGACTAACCGCCGTCCTCTTTAAAGTGGTCCGAGTTCGCCGCGACACTGGCTGAGTCCTCAGTATCAGGCATTGAGAATTGTTTTGATCGGTTCTCCCTGTCAGAAGGAGCGGAGCAGCCTTACGGCCTGATGGTGCCGCCGCCATGTTCTCCGTGGTCTGCAACCAGCCAAATCACTCTATTCCATTCAGTGATTCAGTATGTAAATTGAAGCGACTCCAATGATTTTTTTGTTGGTCAATGCAATCGGGTACCGCTGACTAAAAGGGGCTTTGACGTCCTCATTGTCAACGCTGGCTCAACATCCCACCTGGCAGCGCGGCATGGCCTCCCATGGCGAAACAGCACGTGCTCGCCGTGTGATTCCCACATGATATGACGTTCCTTTACGTTTCATTCATTGTGAGGGCTCCAAAGAACATCAATTTCCTCCTTTGACGATCTCTCCGATAATCTGTTGGTGACTGTCTCGTGATGTGTTCAGGCATTTGATGAGTTCCTCTCAGTCTCTTCCGCTCACCCAACTCAACGTGAACTCCCCCCTTCCTTCCATCTGCCGTACAGGGGTGTGGCCAGCAGCTTCATCTAATTGGCTGTTTGTTTCATTTACATGCAGAACCTCGATCGAACATGGAGATTTGAGTTTTGTGGGACGTATCGGATCACTTTGATTCTGTGAGACTGGTATAGGTGCAAGAACCATGTGGCCATCAATTACACTCATTCGAATAGTTTAAGAAATCTGTAAACGTTTACTCTTTCAACAAATTTTTTTCTAAAATCGCACAATAGAAAGGGTTTTTTTTCTTTTTTTTCCATAATCAAATTTGAGAAACGTGGCTGTATTTAGATTTATTTGCGAAGATATTCGAGCCACTGCGCTTCAAAACCAGGCCTGTGAGTAATCCCGAGCAGCAGCAGCAGCAGCGCCGCAGATATGGCAGCAGGGAGATTGAATTTAGCTCCGGCAGAAAATATACATTTCCAACTCGCGGGAACAAACTGGGCAACTTGTTTTCCCGGTTTCATTTCCTGTCTCCTTCACCGTGGGCTCTTTCTCTTATCAGCCGGCGTGATATCATGTGAATAATCTCATTTTCCCCGCAGTTTTCGTAATGACAATTTCCCCCACATTCCCGGGGTTTTTTGATGAACATCCTCGGCGCTGTAAGCAGATAAAAAAAAAAAACGTCCTTTTTTCCTGCCGGAGAAGAGGGGGGGGGGTGGATGAGACATATTCACCTCGAAAATTGCCTCCCTTTTCATTCGTTTCACTCCCGCTTTAGTCCACCTCATTTCAGATATTATTGCTCCCATCTGTGCTGAACAATCAGAAAGGGAACCTTTTCTAGTGGCTGCATTAGATGGCCTTTCATTGTCCTCGGGCCCGCAATCATAATGACATAATGTTGCGCGCGGGGCTCGGCAGGGCTCTTCTTCCTATCTCTCCCGGCTCGCGGCGCCGCACTCAAGCGGCTCCACTGTTTCCCCGATATGTAAAATACCAAATCCTATTATTTCTGCGGCTAAATAACACCGCTCCCCGAGGGGTGGTGTGTTGTTTTAATGCGCGCCCCCCCCCCCCCCCATTCCCCGACGCTCGGCGCCGCCGTCTCTTCCCTCCCCCTGCATTTCCTTAAACTGCCAAGTAAGAACCCCCATTAATAATTCAGCTCATTAAAGTGTGTAATTAATCTGGAGCGGTGTAACAGGGAGAGACTGGGGTGCGGGGAGGAAACTCTCCGGGGTGGGGGGTGGAGGGGGGGGTGCAGCAAGAGAAACATTGGGCTAAGAGACACAGCACACCCGCTGTGACGGAACCAGTTTCCCCTGCGCAACGGCCAGTTCCTCCCACATCATTTATCTGGCGGGGGGGGGGGGGACAGCTTCGCCGCCGTGACACCCCGAGACTTCTCCAGGAAGCTCAAGCCGATCAACGATTCAGCACGGGTACACACGCCGGGCTCTGTGTTGGTGTCCTTGCGGATGTAGATCAGCGCCAGTGTCTGTTTACTGTAGCTGCAGAAGGTCAGATTCTGGGTCTCCGAAAGCGCCGCCATATAAACACACATGATGCACACATACATCATATATACATTGTAAATATATGCACTGGCACAGTGGGTACAAGAAGCGCCACCTTTGGAGTCGTCATGTCCCAGTTGTGAAGGTGAAAGTGTTACACATGCGTGTGTGAACATGCGTTTGTATCTAAACTGTATTTGTACCAATACCTGTGGTGTTATTGTGATTATTTCTTGTACAAATAACGTGATGTGTGTCAGCCAGTCTGGTGTCAACACAGAGGGCCAGTTAGTAATTACCAAACATGCAAGATACCCACAAATGGACATACTAAAAAGTGTTTCTTACCCCCCCCAAATAAAATTACAATATTTGACCAGCAATTCGTACATGTCCCTCGACACAAAGACAAACATGCATTTCTATAGTCATGCTGAAGCTTTCAGAGTCAACAAAATAAAATGTTGTCAGTGTTTTTTCGTAATGTTGCAAGAATCTACTCACATGGTGGGTATGCGCAAGGTTCGCCTTGTGCATATGCTTTAGCTTGAAGGTTTTGCATATAAAAGACCTTCCCATTAAAATATACACTAACAAAATAAAGCAACATGAAGAAACATGATTTTATACACACACACGCACACACACACACACACACACACGATCACTTGATGAAAACCACTTGCATAGAAGCTTGAATATTTAAGCCCTACATGTATTTACATGTACCTGTACACACTTAAGCTTGAATACTTGCTGTCATCAAAGTTCATTTTCAATGTAGGATTATAGTTCTGTGACTGATAATTACATTTAATCATGCTTTTTATTTAAACACTAGTTCGCCATTAAATTTGTTGTAATGTTGCACTGATGCCATAAATACAACTGTCCCCAACATGCATCTGAAAGCCTTTTCTATTTTAAGTGGAAACTCATTTCAGGAGTGTTCTGTAAATATATAATTGAATTTTTTTTTTCTTTAATTTTGGTTTATTTTTCAGAAACGATAAATTGCTGATGTGGGGGGGGGGTCCACCAGAACTTATCCAGAATCGACAGGTTTCGTTGGTTTTTTACAAGTAGCACCGATATGCGTGTGAAATATCAAAGGATCAGTTGAGCAGGACAGTTTGTAGAGCGTTCACAAGCTAAATCTCTACGATTACCCTCCAAAACTTCATCCAGGTAAATAAGTAAATACCGGGACGTTCCGCTTCGGGTCTGTCTCTCGTTTTTTAACATCACTAAGAAAAAACCAGCGCAGTCCCATCAGAGGATTGCTGCATGAATGTGTGACACGGTGTCCTGAGGCGGACAGATCCGAAATGATCCCCACGCCGCGCTTCAGGTAGACCTCGTAAAAACTTCCCTGCTCTCCGGGCGCGCCGGCTGCCACTCACGAACCCCTCAGCTGCTCCAGATGTGGCTTAATTTACTGCGACTTGGCTAATCACGGTGATTAAGGATTAATTACTGCTAATCACTTTTACATAAACTGGTTGGCAGTGGGAGACGGCACTCGGAGAAAAAAAAAATGCCTCGCCGTGTCAAAAATCGCTGCTGGATGGAGGCGTTTTCTGCCAGCTCCAAGTCGGAGCACCTCCGGTACCTCGGCGCGGGTTTGGGATCGCGCGGGGGTTCGAAACGTCACTCCGCCCCGTTGGCCCCATGGTATGAGGCGCAGTCTTTCTAAATCAAAGTCACCCCAAGCATATTGGAGGCTGACGGGGGTAGACGTGGTCAATATTCGGCGCAGCAGTCGGCTGTGGTCAGCTGAGGCTGAGCAGGCCCTGCTGTGGCTGTGCGACCGTCGCTGCTATGGGAGATAAGAATGTAAGGAGCAGAACCGCTGCGAGTTCCATTAACACGGACTGACAAGGGAATCACAGGGACATCAGGGGGTCCCGGGAATGAGGCTGACAACAAAGCGGCCGCAATGCCGCGCCCGTATCCCCCCCCCCCCGACCCCCTCCTCCCGCACAAGCTGAGGGGTGGCACTGTGGTCACCTTCTCCTCCTTGGCCTGGTTTTTTAACGCCGTGACATGCTCGTCTGCTCTCCTGAAGCAATGGCTTTAATAAGGTGGAGCGGGGCCGACTCTTAATGACATGGCAGGCCCCAGTCCACACACGCTGCCCCCCCTGAGGCCATGGAGGGGGGGTGGAGGGGGTGCTGCCGGACCCTTTCTGGCCTGCGTACTGGACACTTGTCTGGATGCTCTTGAGCTGCTACCCATCCTGGGTGTGGGCGGTGGGGGGGATTTCACAGTGAGATGAGTCCAACCAGAAGGCCCGTGAGCCACGCGTGTCACCAACTAGACAAGTTGCTAGACTGCAAGTGTAACCACGGCAACATCGATGGATCAACAAGAAACTGTGTATTTTGAGGAAGCACAGTATTACTATTGACTTAAAATACAGAAAGATGTTTTTGAAATACATCATGTAATATATATTTGTATGTAATGCGTAAAGCCAACATGCTTCTGTGTCATGGTGAACCAGGGTTCATGTCTGACTTCTGTCACTGCTGTGTTTATCTTCCTCTGTGCCTGCCCACAGCTTCTGGTTGTGATGTTGAAAGAGGTATATTAGAATGACTCCCCACACCACCTTGTGGATAAAAGTGGTATTACACAACTCCAAATGACTCAATTTTTTACAAACTTCTGTGACTATTGTCGCTGCACCACACTCACAAACCTCAAAATCCGTTGTTACTATAAGCTGCTTGCTTGTTAATTATCAAATATTACACGCTAGCTGCCGGAAAGTTTGTGAATAGTTCAAATAAAACCATTATCTCCATGAAAAAATGGGAAGAAGGAAAAAATGAGCTTCATTTATGTGCTGCGCGATCGATCATTTGGAGAAGGAAAGCTTAGTTTAATGAAACATTTCTTCCCTATGGTAGTCAACACAAACAAGATCAGAAAAAACACAAAGTGCTCTATTCAGAGTGTTGATTTCAATGAGTTTTACTCCCGACCAATCAGGAGCATCGAAACGCTCGCTTTTGAAACGGGAGTGTGTTCTCTTGTGGGCTCTGCAGACGTTAACGGAAGCGGATGTAAGCCTGAGGCTGCTGGTGCATTAACTTCATCCTGAACGCAGTGAGATTAGGTCAAGCATAGCATTCTTTTAAAGAACAAAGTTTCCTCTAAAAAAGTAAGAAGTGTGTGTGTGTGTGTGTGCGTGTGCATGTGCGTGTGCGTGTGTGTGTCTGGTGTGTGTGTGTCCGCTGTACCGAGGACTAGGTTGTCATTAGTGGCCTGGAGGCTTTGGTGGATCTAATTCTAATTACTTCCATTAGTGGTATCTGCAGAGGACTGGAGTGTGTGTGTGTGTGGGGGGGTGTTCCTTTGAGGGGACCCAATCGCGTGCAGGCACACTACGTTTGTGAGAACCATCTCCGTCCGGGGTGTCGAGCACCCCAGATAAGGACAAAACCGCCGGACAAGAGATGACTTGAAGCTCGCTGCCTCACTTAACATGTTGCCATCACTTGAAGGTGACACGTGACCTTAAAGGTACAGAGTCATTCGCCCACTGCATGTGACGTCTGACTTCAAATGAGTTCGACACCCCTCATCTAAGTCAACTTTTGATGTGCCTCTAAGGCTTCGGCTGGAGTTTTGGGTGCGAGGTTACATTAGTTCAGGGTGTATCGACGACCTGATTCCGAGAAGTGAGCTTGGGGAAACGTCATGCGAGTGGGGAGACCCCCCCCCCCTGCAAAGGTACAGCGGCGGGATCTGTTGGCCGTCTGACAAGGGGGTTTTCCCCTAACAAAGACGGCCCGTGCTGCTTCTTTCTCTCGCGAAATGGTGGGGACAAAGCAAGAGGTTTGGGTAAGGGATGGGGGTGGGGTGAGGGGGTGGGGGGGCACGTAGAGGATGAGAAAGCAGCAGAGCGCTTTAATGTGAAGGCTGTCAGCTCCACTCCCCTTGGTTTTTCACCTTCTGAAGAGCACGGGGCCTTATCGCTTTAATTGACTCTTTATCTTTTTGTTAATTTCCCTCAACCCCCCCCCCCCCCTTGTGCGCCAGTCCTCCTTTTCTCCCATTTTGATATGTCTTTTTTTTTCATACCAGCTCTCCGCGACTCCACCGTATAGATTAGTACATTTCATAAAAAAAAAGGCAGATTTCTTTTTAACAACACCGTTAAGGAGCCCGGTCGCCACTTCATTGTCGTCACTGTCCATTAACCTCTTTGATATCGTCTGTTAACCTCCCCCCCCCCTTCAAATGAATTACACGACTTTATGCTTTGAAAGTAAGTGCGGGGGGAAATTATGCCTCGCACACATCCCAGAGCGGTGGGTTTTTTTTCTTCTTCTTGCATAACTTAAAAATGAATTAGAATTTTATATTGCTGGCAAGAGTTTAAAGTCTTGAGACTTTACTAAGGAGTAGTAGTGGGGGAAAAAAAGCAAACAGAGGGGACTTAAGGAGAGCAGGATTTAACAGTTTGATGCCTGTCGTCTCCCTCCTGGTGTATGTTGGTTCTTCTTTCCATTCCAGTACACTTGTGCCTGTATAATGAATTATGCCGATGTTGAATTAGCATGTAGCTGTCGCTTCGGCTCTGGCGCCCGCCTCGTGACAGGACCACCGTAGCACAGGCTGGTTTGCTGGGGCGAGGAGGGGCGGGGTGGGGTGGGGGGCTTCCGCTGTGATTTATTAACTGCTGAAGCCACAATGAAGTGTGCCCACTGAAGCACCAACGCAAACAAATAGGGCCAGCGCTGTCACTGTAAATTCAAGCGGACAGGCCGACCGCAGCCCCCGACCAGAAAAGGGTTAATTATGCAAAAGCGCTTTAGCAGACGGCGAGGGTTTTTTTTTTTTTTTAAGGGAAGGACTCTTTGAAGGCAAGATTACACCACATGCTGTTTATCATTCCAAAAATGTTACCCCCGATGCAATCGGAGCATATGTTGCTGCTCTTTTATGGCTTCAATCAGCAATAATTTCGACGCCTCTTATGTCTCCTTTTATCAGTGAAAAGTCAGGTTCGCAGCATCACGGGGCGGAATTCAGTCTGTCAAGCTAATTATTAAAGCTGGACTGATAGAAGCTCCGATTTCAAAAGAGCAACAGCGACGGTGTTGCGAGTACACTGCATTCACTTTAATTGTCATTATCCTCGATGCTTTTAGAAGTACTGGGATATTTGGCGAACATTTAGTGTCAGCAAGCGCTGCTTAACTTTTATGTATTCTTTGAGAGGAGGGGGGGGGAGAAACTCCTGCATGAACACTTTATTGCGAAATGAAGCTCAACAGGAGGGAATTTAACTAAATAATTAGTATCAGCAATGATATTAAAGGTAAAGGGACTCTGGATGATTTGAACCTTTTTATAATGTTCTTGCTCTTTGAAATTTGGGAGCATTTTTGATATTCAAAAAATGAGGTGGATACACTGAAAAGAGTGCAAATTCACCATAAGTACAATATTTATAAAAATGTGTTTTTGTTTCAATTTTATTTCACAGTTACAATGGTCAATAGTGTGCTATTGGGGAGTGTGTAAATAAAAGCTTGGTAAATCAATAATTATAGTTCATAAATGTAAACTTAAGTTTTATCCATAGTGTGAAGTAACTCTTCGGTTCTATGCGGACGATACCTTTCTCTAAAGAGGTGATTGTGGGTTTTTTGTCAAAACCAGCAGTCTTCTTTGTGAATAAAAAAATTTTAAACTGGCTTTGACTTCTGAAAACTCACAGCAACTGAACCAAATTAAGATGAATGTGTGTTGATAGTCTAGTTTGATTTAAACGTGGCAAAGCATTCCAGTGAAGCCAAACACTGAGGAAACACCCACCTCCACTCATTGGACCCCAGGTGAGGAGCCATCGCACCCCAGCAAAGTCAGTAGGTTTGCCCATAAAATAATGACAATTTTCTAGGATTTTTTTTTCTCCGAGTTGCCGAAATAGAAAGGAAAAAATGAAAAAGACAGCTGAGAGGAGCGACATTTGATTAATGGAGGTTCTGGCGCTTCTGATGACTCTGTCAGAGTGAAACGTGGCATGGACGGAAGACCTGAGCGGAGCACGCAGGCCTCCTGCTCCGCTATGAAAACATCACCACTTAAGTCTTTCCATCGGCGGGGCTCTCAGGAATGTCAGAGCAGGCGGCTGCTGCTGCTGCTGCTGCTGCTGCTGCTGCTGCTGCTGCTGCTGCTGCTGCTGCTGCTGCTGCTGCTGCTCTGCCTGGGCATGCCGCCGTCACCCGACTGGCATCCAGTGTCACTTTTGGCCGACGCTCCCCGTGACGCAACGTTGCGGATCACATTTCGGCACCCTGGTGCAGAGTGGAGGGGCGAGTGTCGGGTGGGGTGGGGTGGGGGCCCTAGCCACGTCTGACCCGGGCATCCAATCTCTGTCGGAGGCCTTTACGTTTCACCAACCGTCTCGCTAACTGTGACAGAACAGCCCAACGTCATTAATTAAACATCAGAACCCCCCCCCCACATACACACACAACACCCCCCACCCCCACCCCCCCTCACCGACACCACCACCCCAATCACACCGATCGCCATGACAGGCTGCCATGCCAACAGTCCCTGTCGACATGCCTTCGAAATCAAGAAGGGGATTACATATGGTAATGGCTTTTGACAGGCTGCCATTTGCCTCCGTTAATCTGATAGGATAAGATATCTGGACTGCAGAGCACGGTGGGCTGCAACTCTTTGAGCCCGATATTGTTATGCTGTAAGGAAGAAGGGAAGAAAAGAGAGAGAGAGAGAAACAGAATCATTTTTTTTGAAGATGTGAGCAGTGTCCTGGAAGAAAATCTTAATCCCCCCGACAAGCTTTTTGATATGATCCCAAATATTGTCACTGACTCAAAAGTGTATTTTTAGGCCTGGATCTCTCGCTTGTGCTTTTCTTGTCAATCGTGATTTCTCCCACATTTATGAACTCCCATCGCATGCGGTTTTTGCCGATGGTCCAATCTGCGATGGCCCTGTGCCCCCCCCCCCCACCCACCGAGAGGCCAGTTCCTGCTGCCTGCGGGGCTGCTAACTCACTTTTGTTTTCGCCACAGCTCACTCCCGTTTCGGAGCGGGGTTCATTTTTTTCTGGCCTCGGTTCAATTGGAGACGTATTAGGGAACGATTGATGTCATTTCACCTCAGTGTGCGTTCGGGAGGTTAGCAGGTGGGATGCTGTAGCGTTCAGTCCAACCATACTTTCTTCTTGTCAGCCAGTAGTTGGCCACGACGCCCTTGCCGTGTTTCGTCCACTGGATCCCAATCTGTCGTCTCCTTTCATTGGACAGTCGCAACTCCTGAGGGAATTGACGCACCGCCTTGTGGTTGAAAATGGTAATACAAGACAGGATGCAGGACTTTGATGTTTTCTTCGGTTTTCTTTTTCCAAACACCACATCAAAATGATTTTGAGGTGATGTGTTACAGATGTAGCTGATACCCTTGTGTACATTGCGTAGCTTCAGAAAATCGCTGCACCAATCGCCAGTTTTGCTCACAAAACGTTTGGTAGGTTGGTATTTGTTGTTGACGGACGTGGGGTACTACCCTTGTTTGACAAGAACATGTCATCTGCATAGAATTTCTAGTTATTCTCCCAATTGGGGGGCAGAACATTATTTCATATATATGTTTGATGAACAAATAACAAAGTTTATGTGACACGCCATCGACAATGCAGAAGTCTCATCAAAAGCAGAGTTTCTGAATCATTTCTTACAAATTACTGCGTTACATTTTTTTTATTCCACTTTCTCGTAGATGGTATTTTTCGGTGCTAAAAAAAACCCAGTCCTATCTCGCTCCTTTAAACGCCAGCCAGCGATGCCAGCACTCGCTCCGAAATGATGCATCTCTGCAGCAAGTAGTTCAATTAATATTTTAATACCCACACCCGTCTTCATATGAGGCCCGGAGCCAATCTTCTCGTATGACTAATATATGGGCGAACGAGAAGCGTTACACATGTGCTCGCTCAAAACAAGCAACTAGGGATGGGGGGGAGAGGACTCTGTGTGTGTGTGTGTGTGTGTGTGTGTGTGTGTGTGTGTGTGTGTGTGTGTGTGTGTGTGTGTGTGTGTG